>JAVTVY010005351.1:0-41860 GCA_036873755.1 Hanleya hanleyi
TTCTGGGTGTTCTTGCTATGCGGCGTTGTCACTCTAGGCGCTGTAGGTATTCTTGTAATCGTCATCCGTCTTCTGTTTCAGGTCTTGTCCAACTCGTCTGTAGTCTTCGGTGTGCCTGTATCATATGAAATAGACGGCTTGTAGTCATTCTTGTTTTCTATTGTTTTTCGATGCAATAATTTGATATATCTTCCTCCCAACAACAGGCACGCCCCGAATGTCAGTCACATAATATGAATAGCAATATATAATTAAGACAGCAAATAGGTAAACAAATGAATAAATAACTAAACATTTCGATAGATTCAGTACTAGGTGAATACACAAATAAACGGCACTGTATTATTTCTGTATGCATTATCGTTTGATGGCCATAAGGAATTTGTAGGACAATGAGATAGACGGCCCTCAATATCAAGGTAACTCCGCCATCATCATTTCCTATATTTTATGCCGAATACCGCTCGCTATATGCGATTTGGCCGTGCTAATGTCATGAATTCAATTAGATTTGGCCATCATTTGTTTTGTAGGACAGTGGAACAGACGGCCCTCAATATCAAGGTAACTCCGTTGTTGCCATGCCTATTTTATTTCTAAATGTGTCTGTGACATTTTGGCCGGATGTTATGTATAGATAGTTTATTATGGCCATAATGTTTTGTATGGCTATGGTGCACACGGCCCTCAATATCAAGGTATCTCCGATGCAACCATACCATTTGTTTAAGTCAGAAGAATGATTTGGCCTCTATCAAATCGTGTCATAGTACTTGGTGTACTAGCAGTTGATTATGTGAAAAAAAAAAAAAAAAAAATGCTGACTGCGCATGTACGGCGGAAGTATTATATACTGGAGTAATAACCAGTAGTTTTGATAAAATTTATCAAGGACTTGAATACCTGATTTCTAATGGGGGGCTTTAGGGTTTAATAACGCTGGTAATGTTAAGGGAGTGTTGAATTTTTTTAATTCGTTTCTAAGTGCCACACGTTGTTGGTTGTGGATTGGGCATTCAAGTAGCACGTGTTCTATTGTTTCTTCTACATTGTTGCATGCGGTACAGAGTGGTGAGGTGTTTTTCAGAAGCATGGACAGATGTGATTTAAGTCCGGTTTTGCCTAGTCTTAATCTGGTGATTATGCGATCATCTCGTTTATTGTCTAACTGGAGTCCCTGGGCTTGTCTTTTATCTCCATCAAGGATCTTATGTAACCACCGTCCACGTTCTTCTTCGTTCCATTCCTTTTGGATTGGAATGATTTTGGCAGTGCCTTTTACAGTAACTTCACTGGGATGAGTGAGAGAGCTCCCCTAGGGGCGGACAACTCTCTCCTTGGGGAGATAACTTTTAGTTTTAACTTCCGTTTTCTACGTTTGAATTGTGCAGCTTAATGGAGATTAAGGCATTTAATTAAAGCAGGTTTACGATTTAGGAATCAAATTTAATATTTTTATATATATTTTTTTTTAATCGATTTTTTTAAATATTTTTTTCTATGTGTATTTCTCTTTCATCTTTGGCTCAATTAAAGTCATTTCCTATTATGTCAAGCCGAGTCACTACAGTTTTTTAATTATCTACCATACCATGTCCTCTATGACATAGAAATTAAACATTTATAAACAATGTTTCTATTTGTTACTAAATCAAACCTGCTTTAATTTTAATGCCTTAATCTCCATTAAGCTGCACAATTCAAACGTAGAAAACGGAAGTAAAACTAAAATTTAACTCCCCTAGGAGAGAGTTGTCCGCCCCTAGGAGAGCTCTCCCACTCATCCCAGTGTGGTTACTATAAAAGGCACTGCAAGACTCATTCCAATCCTCTTTCTCACTGTAACAAACCGAGACCAGTAGTGAACAAGGCCGCGGTACGAGGGGACGGAAGGGAGGGACAATTAAATTAAAGCAGGTTTGATTTAGTAACAAATAGAAACATTGTTTATAAATGTTTAATATTTGATTCCTAAATCGTAAACCTGCTTTAATTTTAATGCCTCAGTACCAACATACGGAGGTGGGAACCTCGGTCTTGTAGTAGTTCCAAAAGCAGGCTAAGTAACCGCTGGGATGACACAGACATGGGCATAAGCATGAGACATCAACAATCAACAAGTGAAACCCTGGTCAAAGACGTAAAAGGTTAAAATGTGGATATGATACAGATGTACTTATCTTGAGTGTCTACATCCATGTAGCTGTGCTCGTGGTGTGGTAGCAAACTCTACCAAGATGTCAGAATCCTCTGCCACTAGGGCTGTTAGGTCTTCTTGGTTGGCATTGTATGACACGTGGGGCTATAGCCTCGGTTGGACCATACATGCAGGTACTTGGCTGTACCTATAAGTTCGGGTGAAGCGTAAACTGTCCGGGCTTAGAGGGCGCCAAGCCACACCATTCTCAGTTCACAATCGTCTTACGTCCAACTTGTCTTGTGAGTTGAGCGTAGGTGACGCAGCTGAGATCATCCAGAAGGAAGTCAGATTCAACCTGAAAGACACAATCAAAACCGCAGTTAAGGTAAAGATTACACTCACCATAGTGTCGGGCATCTTAGAATGATGATTTAGTGTCCGGCATCTTAGATTGATGATTAGAGGGTCCAAGGTCGTCCATCTGACTTATTTCTTCCTTCATATATGATCAAGTTGAATGTGGACCAATGATATAATTGAGAAATGAGATGAGATGATACAGCAAGTTGCAGATTTGCTGCGATGATACAAAATGCCGCCCCCCCCCCCTTTTTTTGAAAAATTTACTTGACCACGTGCTGGGCAGCTATGAGCGGCCCAAGCGTGGTCATCCTATCTGACTGGACTGACATATCTCTCAGATAGAAATTGGTGAACGTGGAGTTCGCCGTCCAGGCACAAGACTGGACAATGTCAAGGAGGGACAGGTTCTTCCATAAAGGCCATGACGTGGCAATGGCGCGAATCTCATGAGAAGAAGCAGTAGACAACAGAGGGGGAGCGTCAATGGCCAATTGATAAGACCATTTAATGGTTTTCTTCAACCACGCGGCAATGGTATTTTTAGTAATGTCATGCAAAGCCGACGGGCGAAGAGACAGAAATAACAGGCGCCGAGAGCCGCGAGCGGAATCGGTACGAGTAAGATAGTGGCGAATGACTCGAACAGGGCATAACAGAAGGTCGTCCTCGAGACCATGCACGAAGTCTGACAACGCAGGAATGGAGTACGAACGTTGAGCGCACGGACCTGAACGAACAGACTCATTTTTGGCGATAAATTCCGGAATGGGCCGAAAAGAAATGCGAGACCAATCCGCCGTCCAGGTCATAGAAGATCTTTCAAGAGCATGAAGTTCAGACACTCTAGACGCTAAAGCAAACGCCGCCAAAAAGGCAGTCTTATAAGACACAGCTTTTATAGAAGCGGATTCTAAGGGTTCAAAGGGCGGACGAATCAGAGCACACAGAACCACACCGATATCCCATTTCGGTAACAGTTGGCGAGTACGGCGAGACTGTAACGCGAAGGCGCGAATGAGCGCAGAGATATTATCGTTTAGACTAATGTCTGTACCGGAGGTAAGACGTAACACCCTAGCCAGAGCAGATCGATACCCTTCAATGGTGCTGATTTGAAACTTCTTATCACGATGAAGATGAAGGAGGAAGTCAGCTACTAGGGAAACAGAGGCAGAGTCGGCATCGGCATCATGTTCTCGGCACCAGGAGACGAAATAGGCCCATTTCGCCTGATAGAGCTGCGATGTGGAAGATTGATTGGCTGAAACCATCGTTCGTGCAACCTCAGCTGAAAATCCTTGGACTGCGAGTGCATTCTGGATAGTCTGCAAACGTGTAGGTTGAGCCACCATGGGTTGTGATGAAGAATCCCGTGCGGTTGACGCAACAGGCTGGGCCAAACTGGAAGACAACGAGGCGGAGCAGTGAGAAGCGGAACCAGAACCGGAAACCACTGACGACGAGGCCACCACGGCACTACGAGCAGAATGATGCAGTCATGACGAGAAATCTTTTGAAGCACTTCCAGAATCAGGGCCATCGGTGGGTAGGCATAAGCTAGGAAGTTGTCCCAGTTGATTGACAGGCTTGAGGATCCAGAATCGGACTGACGAACAGGGCCAACTGGGCGTTGTTCCTCGTAGCAAACAGATCGATCAGGGGAGACTCCCAGATGGTGGAGATCTGCTGGAACACCTCCGGATGAAGTTGCCACTCGGTCTGAAGAACGGTGTCTGGACGAGACAGGCTGTCCGCTAAGACATTGAGCCAACCCGGAACATGGCGGGCGTGGAGATGACAATGATGAATGAGAGCCCAATCGTACAGATCCCATACCAGACGAAACATTGATAGCGATCGGGTGGTACCCAACTTGTTGATGTGCGCAATGACCGTGGAGTTGTCCGTCGCGATGAGAAGAGACGAGTTCATGAGACGTTGACTCCAATGTTGAACCGCTAGGATGACTGCCTTCATCTCCAGAAGGTTGATGTGAAGACTGGCATCCAACGTTGACCATCTGCCGGATACCTCCAAATCGTCCAGATGGGCTCCCCAACCGGTCTCGGAAGCATCGGTATAAAGATGATGAAACGGGGCCGGAAACCGGAATGGAACACCCTGCATGACGTTGTGCCGGGACTGCCACCAAATCAGATGTGGATGTAGAGACGTCAATACCGGCACCGCTGGGTTGATGGAAGGTGTCTGTAGGTAAGGATACAGATGATACTGCAGAGGCCGAACCTGTAGTCGGCCGTAATGAGTTAGGTCCTGTGTGGAAGTAGGTAAACCTACCAAACTTTGTCACTGTTGACGTGTCCGTGACGTTGATGACAAAAACTTTCGAATCAGCAGCTGAATTTTGTCCCAACGATCCTGCGGAGGGTATACCAGTTGATGATAAGTATCGAATACTGCTCCGATGTATCGGCGAACTTGAGCCGGGACCAACTCTGACTTTAGAGGATGAGGGACGAATCCTAGATGACGTAACACCAGCAGCGTGAACTGGACTTGCGCGTTGAGACGGGACTCGTCCGCCGCCCATAGGAGGATGTCGTCGATATAAACCTCGATTTGAATACCTCGCAGGTGTAGAAATGCGGGTAAACAACCAAGGGGCGATGTTGACTCCGAATGGGAGGGCCTGCCATTCGAAGCGACGTTCGTTGATAGCGAAGCGGAGGTAACAACGATGACGTGGATGAATTGGGATATGAAGATACGCGTCCTGCAGATCGACTGAGGCCAACCAATCCCGATGATGTATGCGGGCCCGAATCGATGAAACAGTAGGCATCTTGAAATGAGGAGGGGTGATGAGATGAAACTTGTTTAACACCTTTAGGTCGATCACCATCCGCATCTGGAGCGAGTCTTTCTTTGGTACCAGAAACACGTGGCTGTAAAAACCTAAACTGACCTCTGTCCGAGGTAACTCCCTGACAGCTCCCTTGTCGATGAGCGTGGTGACCGATGACAGAAGAGTCTGCAAGTGACCTGCGGAAACTGGCAGTCGGGATGGGCGTGGCCAAGCGATGAGTTTGGGAAGCGAATGAAAACTGAATAGGAAGCCCTTCTTCAAAACTCTTAAAATCCAGGCGTCGTCCGTGATGAGTCGCCAATTTTCGGCAAAGTATTGTAGACGGCCGCCCACGACATGATGACTGAATGACCGGAAAGCAGGTAGATGAAAAACTTCGGCTTGATCGGACACGGAAATCTGATAGTCATTTGTTGGAATGACCACCCCGCTTGGAAGATTTCCCACGAAAGGAACGGCGACCCCGGCCTCGTGGAGGTTTGTCGATGCCACAAAAATTTCCCCGAGCGCCCCCATCTTGTTGAGTGGTAGAGGACTTACGACCACGTTTCTGAGGACGATCCGTAGCGCCGCCACGAGCAACAGCAGCAATCAAGCGAGCAGTCCGTTCTTCACGAATCACCGGCAAAACGGACTCAATAGCATTGTTGAAAATGGACTTGGATGATAATGGCTGATGAAGCAAATGATCCTTAACCACATATGGAACGTCCGGCTTGACAACCTTAAGTAAGGCGTTGCGTTGCGCTTGGAGAAGCGAAACATACGAATAAGAACTGGCCTCAATCACTTACGGTTAACCTGCACGAGGGTGTCAATGAAACCCCGCAAATAGGCAACGCGACCCGGAGACAAAGAAGTCGACCCATCGTCCTGGCGTAATTCAGGATCCAAGGCAATCCGAGAAGTAGCCAACAAAAACCAATCCGCGACCGAAGAAGCACGTTGCATTACTAGTAACATCTCTTGGATATTCTCCACGAGACTGGAATTGAACTCAAGCGGAGCTGCCTTAGATGACTTAGAAATCTGAGTTAAATCTCGATCACGTTTGGGTGGTTTGTCGGGCAATACGTTATCATGAAGATCATGGTAAAATCGAAAACGAGGCTTCTTGAATTTATTGTCATCCTCTAATTGACGATCAAACTTCTCTAAAATATCCACCCAAGCTGGAGATGGAGCGCAAGTAAGAGGAGTTACAGGAGCCGAAGACGCGAATGCAGAATCCGCCGCTGTCCGACACTTAATCCTAGATGGAACAACCTTCGAGGGGGCGGGCATATCCGGAACCAACGCTAAAAGCGCCTGCATTCTAAGCGAATAATCCACCTTCGACGTATCTCCCGAACTTTCCAGAGAGGAAGAGGAATCATCCGACGAACTCGACGAGACCGGTGAAGGTGAACGAGTACTAAGACGTCGATGAGAAGATGATAAACCTTGATCCACCGAATGATCAAGAAATGGCGTCCGCGGATAACGTACATGGTAATCTTGATAAGCAGGAGCCGAAACCCGAGGTAAACGGTGTGTAGGATCAGGAGAATGACCAGTCGAAGTACGAGAACGGCGTACCGGCGAACGGGAAGGCCGTAAACTAGTACCAAAATGAACCGGTGGACGAGAACTACGAATCGGAGAACGAGACCGTCGAACCGGCGAAATAGAACCACGTACAGGTGAAAACAAACGATAAGGTGGTGAAACCGAGCGTCGTGAAGAAACCAAATTCCGAACCGGTGAACGTGAACGTGAACGGTATTGTGTACGTGTGCGTCGTGTAGCAGTATGTGAACAAAGGAAGTGATGAATCAACAATCGCAGAAACCGGAGCTCGTAAGTTTGCAACTTGAACACTCAACGGTAGGTCCGAACGAGCCTCCATAGATTGAGAAACGGAATTAGATAAACTATGTTTAGACTTAACCCGCAATGGAGAAACTGACACACGACGATGTTTATTTGCTTTCTTCTTTCTAGAAGAAACATGTGGTAAACCGATAGACAAAGGCGAAATAACATGTGGCAAAGAATTCTTTTGTCTGACGGAGACAAAGGAATGCCCTGGCAAGACCGACCTGGTCTTTGTTAAGCCGGACAAAGGAACGGGTTTGGTAGCGACCCCAGACAATGAAGCACCGGTACAGGTCAAACTGTCTAACAGCCTAGAACTATCTTCCTGTAGGATAGTGCCACTGGGAGGAATATACACCGATGCGGGTGAAACTGGATCTTGAACAGTATGAGATAAATTCAATCCAACTCGGTCGAGATCCTCATTACATTTCATATCATTGACCAGGGAAATTTCCAATACCCGTCTGTCGACCTCCGAAATAGACGGGTCATCACACGCATGTAAAAGATAAGCACGTCGAGCTTGGGCATAATTCCTCCAAGTCGACGCGTCCCATAACACACATTCGGCGCACGTGGTCGCGCGATAACACAACTCTTTACAACAAAAACAAGCCGTGTGGGCGTCCAAAGGGGACAAACCCTGCCCGCACGTACGACAAGGATTAGTAGTCGGAACCTCAGACATACTAATGCAATAAGAAAATTCCGAAATAACAAACACAAGTCACACTTGATAAAGGATATAACCAGCGAAACAACAACAACAGCCGTTGTAATTGAATCAAAACACTTCTACTAGATGTGCACTGTCGAGAGCAAACAGGAGAAAGAGGATTGGAATGAGTCTTGCAGCGACTTTTATAGTAACCACACTGGGATGAGTGGGAGAGCTCTCCTAGGGGCGGACAACTCTCTCCTAGGGGAGTTAACTTTTAGTTTTACTTCCGTTTTCTACGTTTGAATTGTGCAGCTTAATGGAGATTAAGGCATTAAAATTAAAGCAGGTTTAAGATTTAGGAATCAAATTACTCTATTATACTCTTTTTATTCAATGTCATAGAGGACATTATACTGTAGTAACTCGGCTTGGCATTATAGGGAAGGACTTTTAATTGAGCAAAAAGTGAAAGAAAAATACACTTAGAAAAAAATATTTAAAAAAAATCAATTTAAAAGAAATATATATTTATAAATTTCATAATTTATTGAAAAAATTTATACGTAGACATCGACCATCCAATATCCCACAGGCCAGGCAAGTGTGGTTAACATGTGGAGACTATGAATTATCCACACGGCCTCTAGCACCGGCTTAAGCCGAATTAGATATGCTAGTTCGGAAGCTGTGATGACAGATCATCTCAAGCAATCAGCTCATCTGATGTTAATAGATCAACATCGAGAACGTCTGATGGAATAAACGCCTCAACATGGTAAATGCAAGAATACCCAGAAAAACTAACCTGTAATTCCCGACGTCGTGCGGCTTAAATTTCTCAACAAAACAATATATCTACATATATTTGTCAAAGGAAATGTACAGAGAGTGGGGGTGCGGGGAATAAGTCCACCAGCAGAGTTCTACCATATACAGTGAATAAATCGCAATGAGGTGGGGAAAGTTGATGACGTCTGGCGACCAAAATACAACCATAGGACTCTACAGGAAAGCTTCCCTCGGCACCTCACGTTCACGTCCGAGAATACGGTGGCTTACGTAGCCTTGGTATCTCAGCCTCGCTTTTATTGAGCCTGTTCATGTGGAGACTATGATGTATCCATACGGCCCCTAGCACCAGCTTAAGCGGAATTAGATAGGCTAGCTGAATTAGACGCGCTATCTATTCACCACTGGCTCATTCTCCTCATTTTAACGGCATTAAACTCGTCTGAACAATAAATAATTTTGTTTCAAGAACACCCACTACTTGCAACTTTTGGGGACACTCATTGGTATAAAAATGGTCCTGTATATGCAACCCTAGTTATGGGCTATTCAGAAAATAACCCTTTTCGTATTTTGGGGGAAAATCTTGGCATTGTATTCGGGGAAATGTGGAAAAGATATCTTGATGATTGCCTCATTTTTTTGGCCCTTGGTAAACGAACCTGTCTGGTATATGGTCTATGTCATGTACGATGAAGTGATGGGCATTTTACAGGATTTTCAAAAATGGGAAACAGTGGTCCGCCACTGTCCCATTTGCTAACATGTCAAGTCACATTGAAAGGCGGTATCTCGTCTTACATGAAAAATATACCACCTGTGGCGTCAGTACATGTATTTCTGAATTCTTTGCATCCACAACTTGCTATGGAACAAAATGACAGAGAGACAACCATTTTAGACATTCTAACCAGTTTGATCTGGGTTTGGGTTTCTATGTACATCAGTAATGTTCCGGTACTTGTATATATATATATATATATCTTTAGAAACCCAAAAGCAGTTTCATCTCAATTTCAGTTCTAATGACCCTAGACAAACCGGCGACACTATACCATACACATTAGCCTGATGAATCTGTACCGTTAAATCAGAGATTGTTGTCCAAGACAGCAAGTTATCATCGATTTAAGAGAAAGAGGATATAAGAGCCCAATGGGCTTCAATATACGCCCCTGTATCTGGAATTACATTGGTCCAAATTTCAAGTCTGTTTAATAGCCTTGATTCCAATTGGTAGCTAGCCACATGCTTCTGAGAATTTAACATATATCTTATATTGAATGATTATGATAAACTAAAACGAGCTTAACTCTTGTTATCTAGTTGACTTTGAAACAAGAGCCTAGAGCTCACATATCCCACACTGAAATCGACAATAGTCAAACACAAGAAAATAGTAGTTATCCTGCAAATTGATTCCTTTCAGACGAGAGAATTTTTTATGAAGGAAGAATAAAGTGATGAAGTAAACCTATGTTTTTGAGTTAATAAACAGGTATGAAGTTCATATAGGACCCCATTAAATTAGTAACTGTATGGTTTTTATTTCACAACAGTTTAACTAAATGTAGCTGTTTCAAATATGGGAGACAACTCCACAGGACGAATGCCATATACATGTAGGGGGGAGAATATTCCAACCTAACACATATGGTCAGCTAAACTTGATTCAGTTTTGAAGGACAGTGACCATGACCTTGGACAAATTGATCTCAAAATGTATGGCTCCTCTCTGCCATGCGAGTAAGGTATACTCAAAGTTTGGCACCATTCCATACCTTGAAACTAGAGATATCACATGGACAACAAATGTTAATGGGTGAATGGACAGGACGCAACATCGCATTACACGACTTCGTCTTCAACAGGCATATGGAAATGGGACTTTTAATGATTTCTTGACTTTGGGGTCACAGTGACTTTGACCTTTGATCCACATTTTGGTATGTAACACAAGTCCCTCTAATGTATCTACTGGCAGAAAAAAAAGAGCTATTTTTTAATGATTTTCTGATTTTGGGATCAGTGACCTTGATCTTTGAACTTGACCTAAATTTTGGTACACGACACATCGTCTTTCCTCAATGTATCAATGGACACCAAAAATCATGATTTTTATGAATTTCATGATTTTGAGGGAACAACCACCCAAATTCCATTTACCCCATCTCTTAAATGTTATAGGACATTGGTAGACACTCCATTAGATACGGGGATCTCCAAATTTCAAATACAGGAATCTCCAAATGTAAAAGATTTAAATTCTTAATATTAAATATTAATATGTTCAGCAGTAATGTATATAATAATAGCAGACATTTTTTTCTATTGTTGCAGCATATCGAGACATTCATACCATTGCATTCTGAGCGTTATAAATATGAATGTTGATCAGCGGTTCTGACTGAATAAATGTGCAACCTGGTATCATAATCTGGATACAGGTGAATATAATAAGCACATTTTAATTATAATACATTAATCCAGTTTACTGAATAAAAAGCAAAATGACAAAATGATATAAGAGTTTATATTTTATGTAGAGAGGATAATAATAAATACAGCTGTCTCCTTTCAAACATGAATACATTGACTGACAACAATCATTACATTATTTCTTCTGTTATTTTTGTGAAGACCATGGCCAACCTTCTCAGTAGAAATTATCTTCATATTCAGGAAGTACATATATCAAGATGTTTTCATCCCTACACCAATATTTTATAACAACAAGGGCCAGGTGACATTTGTACGGTTGCAGTACTGAAGCTTAACTGCAGTACTAAGGCTTAACAATATTTTACATTAAATAACTGATATTTCAAGTCAATTCAAGTTAGAAATTTGGACAACCTTTCACACTGTCTTCCACCAAAGTTAAAGGACTGTTACTGTTAAGTTGGATAAACAGGAGTGTAATTGAATTTTTAATTCATGATTAAGATACAATTTATTTATGAGAACTCTTGATGACTCAACATCACTCTGACAGTTGTGTAAATAGTTTTATCTGAAGCATTTAATACACAGACCATTTCCACACAAGTTTCTCATGGAAATAATGTGTCTTGCGGAATGCTGATTGTGAGTTTCATGGGCAGGCCTAATGCAGTGTTATGCACAGATTAAACTGCAGAGGCAAGAACCTCTGATACGTATGGATCCGTGGATCGAACAGTCAGCTGCATGGTCACACCAGCATCCGTCTGTGCAAGTTTAGCTCGAACAAGACAGTCATGTCCACCTCGGTAAACGCCTGCAAGGTATAGCGTATGTGAGCTTTTTCCTTCAGGTACTTTGTCGGACCGCTCACATGGTTGCATGCCCATGAACGTTATGATGTTCTTGACAGCTTCTGCAATAACAGGAATGACCAAAATATTACAGCAAATATCTATCATTTCGCTTCCATGTAACAATAAAAGTGGATGATTTGGTGTAAGACTCGCAAAATATAATAGACGAAGGATCCGCTGCAAGTTGTCTGTTGTTTCAGATATTACCAGATTATAGGACCTTTTATGAAACATCACTTGATTTCGAATCTGTTGAGAAGCTGGTATCTGTAACATTATGTTGAATTTTATTAGGGTTTCAAATAAGTTCATGTAAGTTTTAACTTCAGAAATGCTGACAGTAAAGAGATATGAACCATGCGATGGGCCATCATATGAACGAATGAATGTCCAGTCTAATTTGGTCTTCAAATAGAGCAAAAATTTGATTGATAAGTGTCATGTGCACAAAAGATTGTTCAGGTTTTCTGCAATCTGCTGTTGTGGTCATAGCGGTGATACATGCAGCTTACAACTTGTAAGGACACATGGAAAGGATGTAGCTCTGTGTCACCATGCCAGGATTCATCTTCCAGTTCCAGCAGAGACCAGCGTCTCAGTGAGTGATTCTCTACCAGATATGCTTCATGGATTGTAATACTGATGAAGTCAGTGTGTATATGTCAAACTCACCTTCTAGTGTGTTCATGGTTGAGAGAGCATATGTTTCCTCGAGTTCATTCTCAGGTCCGACTTCCTCCCACGAAGCTCCAAAGTTTGGTTTGACCACCTTCTGAACATGGTCAGACACGGTCAACTCAATGTCTTCTAACTGAGAAAATGCAAGAGAAAATTACAATTTTTTTTGGCGAATAAATAATGTGTGAATATTCTAGCATCATGAAAATTCGGGAGTAAGGTTTGTGAAGGTAGACATTTCTTTCAAGTTGAAGGTACAATTATGCCCAGAAACATTGATTCACAAGAATGGAATGCAGAGTGATGTGAGTGATCAAATCAAATTAATGGTATTATATCACGATCTAACATAAACACAATATTAGGCATATATTGTTGTTTCAAACACTAAGAATCCCCTTAAACGTATTAACATCATGCAGAGTACGGAGAGACATTCAAGTGGTTGTACATTTATAGTTTTCTGGATATATTAAGTTGTTGGAGAGTTACAATATCTCCCTTCTATAAGCTCTACAAAATTATTTCCCTATCTCTTATACGAGCTCTCCAATGTCATACTTACAACATACTCATCATCATAACCCTCCTCATCAGGCTCTCCTGTATTTGGGTCACAGTCCTTCACCAGGAATTTCAGTGTACAACTAAATGTCCCGGATACTGTCAACATAAATACATAATCCATTTATGGAAAGAAAGTAAGTAAATGATATAAATAACCAGCTTTATTTAGTTTCGTGGCAATATAGTTACAATATATGAAACAATATCTCTGAATACAGCTCTTTTCAATTACACATGCTGTTTCTAGGCCTTACTTTTCTGGATGGTCAGTAAAGTTTTATGTGGGAACAGAAGAAAGTGAGTTAACTCCTAGCCATGATTATGAGGATAGCTGTGATATCTACACTGCAAACACGTTAATTTTCTCATACCTAGCGTGGGCTCCTCTGGTAGACGGATAAGAGAGTAGGTGGTGCCAGGTTTGTTGTACGGTAGACTGGGACAGGGGATGTACTTGACCACCTCAAAGCCTTCTGCAGGGTCCAGCTGTACTGTGACCTTCTCCAGAACCTGGTCATTCAGCGTGTTAGTACAGTCGAACTAGAAGACAACGACAGTATATATTACATTTACATTTATTGGTACAAGTTCCTGCTGTTTTGTCTTGAACATGTCACACATCAACAAACTCATGAAACTTCATTCACCAAGAAAACAACAAAATAACATATGCTTATTCCAAGAATTACAGCCAGACACAACAAGAGCCCAAGGGGCTTCAATATACGCCCGTATATCTGGAATTACATTGGTCCAAATTTCAAGGTTGTTTAATAGCCTTGATTCCAATTGGTAGCTAGCAATGCAAAGAAAGGTCTACGATTTTGTACTTCTGAGAATGTAACATATATCAAATCAAATGAATGATAAACTAAAATCTTGGTAACTAGTTGACCTTGAAACAAGAGCCGAGAGCTCACATATTCCACACTGAAATCGACAATAGTCAAACACAAGAAAATAGTAGTTTTCCTGCAAATGGATTTCTTTCGGGCAGGAGAATTTTTCATGAATGAAGAAGAAAGTGATGAAGTAAACCTTTGTTCTTGAGTTAATAAATAGGTATGAAGTTCATAAAGGACCCCTCTCCCCGATAAATTAGTAAATGTATGGGTTTTACTTCGTAACAGTTTAACTAAATGTAGTGGTTTCAAACATGGGAGGCAGTGACCTTTGACCTTGACCTATTTTTTGGTATGCGACACTTCATTTCCCCCTATGAAATAAACTCACAAAAATGAGAAATTATTAATGATTTCCTGATTTTTCAGCCACACTGACCTTTGACCTCTGACCTCGACCTACATTTGGTATGCAACACATCATTCCCCCCTAGGGCATCCACTCACCAAAAAATTAGAAATGTAGATAGAAAACTGTCAATGATCAATGATTTCCTGATTTTAGGCAACAGTGACCTTTGACCTCTGACCTTGACCTCAATTTTGGTACGTGACACATCGTCTCTACCTAGCGTATCCACTCACAAAAAATTGCAACTGTGGATAGAAAACACATGACACATCGTCTCTGCGTGGGATATCCACTCACCAAAATTTGAAACTGTAGATAGAAAACTGTCCCAGATATAGACCGGACACGACGGACGGAAACAGCCATCACATAATACGTCCGCCTTTTGGCGGGCGTATAAAAATATATTGTAGATTTTCGACTGAATTTAACCAGGAGTAGATTGGAAAACACCTACTCACACAGCAATATCAAAATTGTAAAATTTGGAGAATCAAAATTACTGCATTGGGAAGCAGAATTGGAGATATATATATTGATGAAATGCTATGTGAAGTTGCATAGGAAAAACTCCTGCGTGTGGGCAGTAATAAAGCCAATTTATTTCTCACTCCAATTCCTGCAAAATTATATTTTACGAGTTGAAATCCTGAAATAGTCGAAAGAATTACTCTGTTCAATTGCATAAAAATGTATTGACCAAAATGTGATCCCTGGCCTATTTTGTTAATTTTCAGGCATTTCTATGGAAGACTTTCTCTCGTAACAAGAAAGTGACCCTTCAAACCAGAACCATTCTTGGTTCTTCCAAATAATCCAACTTCCTATAATGTGTGGCAATATCATTTTGCTTGGGATGTCAGTTTTTGCTACAATAGAAAATCCTCCCTATTTTGCTTTAAAAATACCAAAATAGACCAGGGAGCATATATTGATCAGTTGTGAATGATGCGGCCCTAATAATGTGGCAGTGCTTAGACATTTATTGTATTCAACCCACCTGACTATGCACATGTAAAACCTCACAGACATGATCAAAAAAATGCGGTCCACATGTCTGGAACAGCTGAAGAACATACTGAACAACATGAAGCTGCGCTATCGAAACCCCTCGGCTCTGAACCCCAGCTATTATAATGTAAGGGTGTCTCTACCAATTGATTGGCTTGTGGGAAGAAATATTTACCCCTGGTATTGTAAGTGTACTTTCTTTGAAAAAAAAGAAAAGTTTTCCTCCCCTTAAATTAATTTGTTTCTGGAATAAATTGAAAGAGCTGTATCGATGTCTCACCAAAACAACAGTACACATGGCTAGATAAATACAGTACATGTATACTAAATGGGACATGTATGTCATTTTCAAAAGAGATTTGCAAGCATTCTTTTCATTGTCTAAGAAAATAAATCAATAAATCAGTCATCCAATCAATAAATAAATGTGATAGTATACTAACATGATATAGAAATAATATGCAAACTTAACATAGAAATTAGTGGATTTTGTTAGACAAGGGGCATACTTTCTGACAGGACTCATTTTTGATAGGCATCTAGTGTCATTTTCAAAACAGATTTGCAGGCATTCTTCGCATTGTGTGATAAATCAATAAATCAGTCATCCAATCAATAAATAAATGTGATAGTATACAAACATGATATAGAAATTATATGCAAACTTAACATAGGAATTACTGGATTTTATTAGACAAGGGGCATAACTCTGCAAAATACTTTCTGACACGACTCATTTTCGATAGGCATCTAGTTCAGGTCAAGAGAAACAATTGTATCACGTTATGATGTTGTATATGGAACAGTTCTGAAATTATCACAATAAATCATAAATGGATTTTTATTTGTAAAAAGGGGCATAACTCTGCAAAATGTTGTCCGAGATGACTCCTTTTCGATAGGCTTCTGATTTACGTGAAGATAAATAGATGTAACAAGTTTGGTTGCCATGCATGAAATGGTTCTGTAGATATCGCGGTGACGGATTTTATTATACAAGGGGCATAACTCTGCAAAATACTTTCTGACACGACTCATTTTCGATAGGCATCTAGTTTAGGTCAAGAGAAACAACTGTATCACGTTAGGATGTTGTATATGGAACAGTTCTGAAATTATCACAATAACAAATCATAAATGGATTTTTATTTGTAAAAAAGGGCATAACTCTGCAAAATATTGTCCGAGATGACTCATTTTCGATAGGCTTCTAATTTACGTGAAGATAAATAGATGTAACAAGTTTGGTTGCCATGCATGAAACGGTTCTTTAGATATCGCGGTAACGGACGGACGGACGTACGTACGGACAGCCGTACATGATGACGACAATACCCCTAGGCCAAATTTGGCCGAGGGGTAAAAAACTTCCCCCCACTCACCTGGAAGACGAGATAGTTGGAGAAAGTGTGCTTGACACACTGGACAACATACTCCGTCTCTGACTCTGTCAGCTCTACAGGCAGACTGGACGACTTGAAGAGCGTACCAAGGGGAGCAAACTCTGGAACAGCTGCCAGTTGTTCTGATGAGTGAGGAAGGAATGATATACAATAAAAAAGCCATGTGTATATTGAAATCTTTTCTTTACAACGAATACTATTATTTTGGTGGTAAATTGTTGAGGTATTTATTGCATTGGTTTACAGATTTGTTTTACATTGTTGAATTTTAGATAAGAGGTAGAAATAATATACGCGTGTTAATGACTAACTGATATGTAAATGAGCAACTGATCCGGACACCCCAAATAAAATGTTTTGACACAATCATGACAATGGTACTTGTAATTAATTGATTTGTCTTCTTCTCACTGGGTCAGTCTGTATTATTCTGTATTCTTCCTGAAATATGTACTTTCTGATAGATTTCAAGAGAAATAGTTATGTAATCAATTTCAGTTCAATATTTTGAAAGTATCATATAAACTGAACAACCAAATAGTTCAAGCCTGAAGACAGAAGATCATCATATTTCAAATTATGAGCATTTGCATGCAGGTGTGAAAAAAAGATATGTTCTTGTACCTACCTGCATATACGTCTTGTCTTGTGGCCGCCACCTTGTCCGCAGATTTATCCCCTGCCCCTGCTTCACGGGAAACTGTGCACAGAAATGTATTAGATAATTCAAACAAATCAATCGGCAATGCCATGATCATGCCGATACATGTTATACGAGTTCTTAATTTCATAGCTGGGCATTGCTAGCAAGTAGTATACCTGAGGTTGTGGAAAGGCTTTGGGAAGTTAACACAGCTGAACTGTGAGAACATCATTCATCCCTCAATGAAAACGGACAATATCACGAAGTACTCAGCATTGGAGGACAGTGTAACACTTCATCATGGGGAAGGATTTGGCAGTCAGTCTGTAGATCTCAGCTAAAGAATTTTAAATAAAGATATGCTCTAGCATGTCTAGTCCAACACAATCAGTCAGAAGGTGGTTGAAATTTCATTACTCAAAAGGGCTTCAACCAGCCACTGAGAATAAGAAACCAACCTCAGCTAATATTTTGTGGCATCGAAATAACCCATATTCAACACCATTTCAACAAGAGTCAAAATGGGATTGAATATATGCCCGCACAACAATTTGACCTCAATTTCAAACACATCATCTCCCCGTAATGAAAGTATCTACTGACAGAAAAATTTGTGATTTTTACTGATTTCCTGATTTTGGGGTCACAGTGAACTTAACCTTTGAAAATGACCTCAATTTTGGAATGGGACACATTGTCTTCCCCTAATGTATATGTACCAAATCAAAACAACAAGATTTCTGATTTTGGTATGTGACCACAAAAAAATGTGACTTTATAAGGATTTCACTATTTTGGGTCACAGTGATGTTTGACCTTGATCTCCATTTTCCCCCCTATTGAATCCACTAAACAAAAACTTAGCAATTTCCATTGATTTCCTGATTTTTAGGTCATAGTAACCTTTGACCTCGGTTGTTAACCTCAATTTTGGTACGCCACACATCTCAACCCAGTGTATCCCCTCTTTTTTTTAACTGCGGATAGAAAACAGCCACAGATATAGACTGGATATGAACAATTCAATGATTTCCTGATTTTTAGGCTGTGAAAAATGACCTCAACCTCTATTTTGGAATATGATACATCCCTCTAGATTATCCAATCACAACTAGAGCATAGTCTGAGGGATGCACACATTTGATCAAAATGATCAGTAAGGCTGCTTACAAGATACCCCCCGTAAGGGCATAGATACATGGGGGTGGTTAACGTTTCACGAGTAAGCTGAATGGGATTGTGGCAGTGGAAATCATCAGTAAGCATGCTTACAAGATACCCCCCGGATGCACATTTGATAGGAATTGACGAGTATTTGTAGAGGAATATAAGTATACATGTTATGAGTGGCGGCACAGTATGTAACTAGTTGACAATGAGACCTCGCTCGGTTGGAGTGCGGTTAACGGATTGTCTATGCATGTGTCGTGACGATACTCAGATGAGTTTAATGGATTGTTCAGAAAATTGATGTTAATAATGATTGTTGAGAATGGGGTTATGCAGGCATATTGTGTTTTACCTAACTGTTGTTACCACTAGAACCGTGTAGACTTGAAATGGGCTGTTGCAACAGATAGGCGAATTACTGTCATCTGGATAACCATATTGAAGAGGAAAAGGAAGTAAATGGAGAAGTAAATGGGAAGTGAAATATTAAACTTACTACCTGTAGACGCATATGCAACATCCTGAGCTAGGTCTCATGGTATGGCAGCTACATACAAAATTTGAGAAGAATCTAATCAGCCGTTGTCAAGTTATGCTCCAGAAATGGAATGTTACGGACCAACTGAGAAAATTCTGCCCATAGGTGGCGCCACCTGTAGACGCACATGCGCCAAACGCAATCCCAAGCAAGGTCTCATGGTAAGGTAGCTACATACCAAATCTGAGAGGAATCCAATTAGCTGTTGTCAAGTTATGCTCCGGAAACGAAATGTTACGGACCGACAAGAAAAAGTTTTGACCCTAGGTGGCGCCACCTGTAGATGCACATGCGCCAAACGCAATCCCAAGCGAGGTCTCATGGTAAGGTAGCTACATACCAAATTTGAGAGGAATCCAAGTAGCGGTTGTCAAGTTATGCTCCGGAAACGAAATGTTACGAACTGACTTGAGAAACTTTTGACCCTAGGTGGCGCCACCTGTAGACGCACATGCGCCAAACACAATCCCAAGCGAGGTCTCATGGTATGGCAGCTGCATACCAAATTTGAAAGGAATCCAAGTAGCGGTTGTCAAGTTATGCTCCGGAAACGAAATGTTACGGACTGACATGAGAAACTTTTGACCATAGGTGGCGCCACCTGTAGACGCACATGCGCCAAACGCAATCCCAAGCGAGGTCTCATGGTAAGGTAGCTACATACCAAATTTGAGAGGAATCCAAGTAGCGGTTGTCAAGTTATGCTCCGGAAACGAAATGTTACGGAATGACCCTAGGTGGCGCCACCTGTAGACGCACATGCGCCAAACGCAATGCCAAGCAAGGTCTCATGGTATGGTAGCTGCATACCAAATTTGAGAGGAATCCAACTGGCGGTTGTCAAGTTATGCTCCGGAAACGAAATGTTACGAACTGACTTGAGAAACTTTTGACCCTAGGTGGCGCCACCTGTAGACGCACATGCGCCAAACGCAATCCCAAGCGAGGTCTCATGGTAAGGTAGATACATACCAAATTTGAGAGGAATCCAAGTAGCGGTTGTCAAGTTATGCTCCGGAAACGAAATGTTACGGAATGACCCTAGGTGGCGCCACCTGTAGACGCACATGCGCCAAACGCAATCCCAAGCAAGGTCTCATGGTATGGTAGCTGCATACCAAATTTGAGAAAAATCCAACTGGCGGTTGTCAAGTTATGCTCCGGAAACGAAATGTTACGGACGGACGTACGGACATCCGTACGGACGGACGGACGGACGGACGGACGGACGGACGGACGGACAAGCTGAAACCAGTATACGCCCCCTACACTACGTGTCGGGGGGTATAATAAATTGGAACTGAATACAGGAAACTGTCCCAGATATAGAAGGAACAGACAGAAATAAGTGCCTTTTGGGGGATTATAAACATAGTCGAGGTGAACCGATTTCAGTTTGCTTCAGCTGAATGCTGTGGTTATATTTGAAAATTGTTTAACCCTATCTAATGTGGGCAATTTGGGATGTACTGCGCCCCTCTAAATATTTTTGTTATTCCTAAGGTCAGGGGCTGAAACTTACTACACTATATCTGTGGGTCAAGTTCTGCCAGAAAAATCCTAGGGTGGCCACTCTGATGAAGTCAAATCACCAGGAAGAAATTTTCAGTGTATTTTACTGATTTGTCAAAAAAAAATTTGAATTAGCTCAAAATGACGGCGGCTAAAAATTCCATCTTTTCAAGAAAGTCAAGTAGATGATGCCATGATGTTGATCTTGTATAAGATTTGGGGCGTAAGACAAGGTGATCAGTCCAAGTGACTGACATATTCACATCACAGCATTGGCGACTTCACAGAAAACAGTAAAATAGGCAATCTTTGAAGAACCCCCAACAGCTGCCATCTTTGATTTATCCACGACCAATTGCACCAAGCTAGGATGATACAAATCGGGTTGAAATGACCCCAATGTAAAAGCAGAAAAGTTACAAAGTTACCATGTCAAGCTTAGAGAAGATTTTATACTTACTGATGCTGGCCTTCTGTTCCACCAATGGTTGTGTTGCCAAAGGTACGGACTTGAGGTCAAATGGTGCCTCGGAGGGTTCAAGGGTGTATTGGTGGAGAGCCCGCTCCAGTCCTACCACCGAGACCTGTAGGCCTGAATATAGATCAATAATTATTGCACTGACTCTGTCATTATGTACATAAACATGTAACATGAAATCAAGTCCATGTGAAGTATGGAGAGAAAAGAAATACATCTAACATACCATTGAGAATGTAGGCAGAGTTCAGGGACTTCTGCAGTTGATTGAGTACATTCAGATAGAACGTGGCTCTGTCTCGAACTTCATCATCTTGGTCCAGCAGGCATCTTAAAATAGGAACCCAAAACATTGTGAATTCTCACATTATATATATACATGGGGCAACATGCAAATATATTCAGCTCTCAATGTTCAAAACAGTTCACAATTGGTTAGTGTACTGACGGGCGGTGGTTCTCTCCGGGTACTCAGTACTGACGGGCGGTGGTTCTCTCCGGGTACTCAGTACTGACGGGCGGTGGTTCTCTCCAGGTACTCAGTACTGACGGGCGGTGGTTCTCTCCGGGTACTCAGTACTGACGGGCGGTGGTTCTCTCCGGGTACTCAGTACTGACGGGCGGTGGTTCTCTCCGGGTACTCAGTACTGACGGGCGGTGGTTCTCTCCGGGTACTCAGTACTGACAGGCGGTGGTTCTCTCCGGATACTCGAGCTTCCTCAACCACCCAAACGGGCTGTCACCATTTGAGTGAAATAACCTTGAGTGTGACATTAAACCAAATCCCCAAAACCTTTACAAGAGGTTGACAAAGTTAAATTTTTGTTTTAAGTTGAAAGGTTGTCTAAAAGTGAATAAATCATTTAACAGAGACCTCACTGTAATCATGTTTCTGGCATATTATCATGGGTATATCCATGACCATGAACAGACAAAGAAGCCGTAATAGGCAAATGGCAGTGTTTCTGCATCCCTCAGTGAAACTGATGATATCATGAAGTACTCAGCATTGGAGGACAGTATAACACTTCATCATCGGGATGTCAGTCACATGTCAGTTAGCCAATGGTGACTCAGAAAGTTGAGATTTAAACTGATGGGATTCAAGTACAATCATAGTTATTATGGGTAATGATTTCATTTAGTGCTATAAGTGACCCACAGTTTTCTACTTTCCTACAGAACCAAGGAAACAGATCATAGAACATGTGGTAATTCCCTTAATAATTTGATCACCGGAAGTGCAGCAAAAATGGCTTATATCTGGAAATACTCTTGATGGCACCATCTACAAAGTGTCACATTTTGTCATTATATGGCTTTTCTTCAACTTGAATGAAGAATGGAAATGTTAATTTGTTTCGATGTCTTTGAATAACAGAGTTGAAAACTGAACTTCGTAACACTTAATAAATTCTGATAACTTGGAATAACTCCAGTTTTAAACTTTTTAAGTCAGTGATAATTAGTTAGTGTATGTACATACCTTTCCAGTAGAACAGTACAGCTCTCCAGCAATTCTTCACAATGAGCTCCAAACTTGGCTATAGCCGTCACAGCAGCTGGAACAGACAAAACTGATTTCCTCAGAACCTGGTATCACCATCATACATATCAGGGTTCATACACTTTCAGCAGGAAAAAAATCCAGGATTTTTCCAGGGCTTTCCAGGTCAATAATTTCAATTTTCCATGAGTTTTTAGAACAATAACTCACAACAAAGATGAGCAAATTATCTAAGTTCAGCCAAAAAATTTTGGCACAGTGACGTGTGGCATTAGATTGCTGGTTTTCCCCGAAGACAAAAGTGTAGTTCTTCCAGAAGTTTAACTGTGCCTAGGGTGTGCCTAAAGATATCTTGGTAACGAGAAGGTGTGATGGTTTCGCATAAATTAAAGATGGCCACCAAAGTTTCCAACCAATCAGGTCCAGATTCAGTAGGGTTTTGTGTCATGAGCATATGGATGTGAACTGCAAGTTTAGTGTGCCAAGGCTAAGTCGTCCTAAAGATGATCTTGGTAATGAGAAAGCTCAGACAGACAGATGGACGGACAGTAAGTCCAGACGGACGGTATGTCCGGATGGACGTACATGACGATGACAATACCCTTCGGCAAAATTTTGGTCGAGGGGTAAAACTGGTATCAGAGGGAGACAGGTTGTTTTTAAGAACTGATGAGAAAATATGCATATTATCTTGAATATGCTCTGGCTTTGCAATGGCCCATCTCAAACTAAAAAGAAATAAATAAGCCCACTTAACACAGAAGGGTAATTTTGCCATTTTTTAAGCAAGGTGGCTCAGTCTGTGATTGAGAACCAATTAATTCTCAATGAACAACTTAGAATAATAAATTCTAATACCATCCGATTTAATCCATGTACCCGATTGGTTAGCTGAAAATATTTGTGGCCATAAAATTTGCATTAACAGCCAATTGTTTTGATGTGCTACGCGATCGCCTTTGGTTGTCTGTTTCATGCACTGGGCTTCAATGCATCCTCGAGTATTACAACTGTATATGAGTGAGCAGGTTATATCTTACATAGAATGTGGTTAAATATGCACCATTTTCTAAAGTAATGTTATTAAATTACTTTAGAAATGAAGAAGTCGAATAAGAATGGGAATAACCATGTTGTATTTTAGTATTTCCGGACGTTAATGTTGGTTTTACTGTCACAAATATCCATTTTACAGACTCTGCTGATGCGTCATCTGTAAAACTCAATTTGTTCTAGTAAAGCCAGCATTAATGTCTGCAACTAATAAAATACAACATGGTTATTCCTCACGTGACAGACCTGCTCTGACAGCAGCATTCTCCAGAATGACCCGATTGTAGATAAAGCGGATGTATTTGGAGGGAGTCAGTGTGCGTGGTCCCTCACGCCCCAGCAGGTGAAGTATCCTGGTAGCCAGTACAGTGTGTTCACAGTCCTCGATGAATTCACACAGGTGAGCCAAGCCTGTCAAAACAAACAATATTTACAATAACCACAATGGTATAAAATAACTTACTGCTGTATTACTGAAATACGTGACCAATTTCAGGATTTTTCTTTATCTTGGGAGCTGCTTTTTCACACGAGGACAAGGACAAGGACATATAGTGATATGTGAAAGCTTGTTTCCTATACATTTATCTGCCACAACCAGAATAGTAAAATGACATTTAGAAGGGGGTGGGGTATTTATTTGAATGGTTATTTTTTCCCAAACACTTCACCTGTTCACAGTCTAAAAGTCATCATGAACATATTTAGAAATTTACCAACTTTTTTAAAGCCGTATTATACAAATTCTGAAAATCTCCAGGGAAATGAATAATGAGCAAATTCAGTGGATCTCCAAAGATGTCATAAGATAACCCCCTTCTTTTTTCAGTTGCATCCACTTCTAACTCGCACATTTATATATCGTTCTAAATTTAATCAATATACTGAAACCTGGAATCTGAATTTCTATAATCCAGCTCAAGATCATTTCATTCGCCTTTTAATCACCATGGTTACTCACCAGCTTCCTTAGCTTCTTGATTCTCTTCTATAATAGTTATGATGCTGTCAACTATGGCTTTCTTGTACTCAAATCCACCCTGTGCAATAACAAAACATTCAGAAATTAATTAAGTCCAAATTGTAAACTATTTACATGTTATTACATTGTGTACTGTGATGCTGTAATCTCTGTGCAGTATTGCAGGAATGACAAGATTTATGCAGTGAGAAATGTTCTTATGGACACACCTGCATTTACTAACTGATGAATTCACTAATATACAGAAAATCTAAAAATGTTTTGAAAATTCTTAATCAAGGGCGATAACTGTTCACTGTCCAAGAGCAAAAGGAAAAAACCCACCTCATCTCTCAACATGGAGGACAGGAAGGTCATCATGACGCTGTGTTTTCTGGGGAACTTCATACACAAGGACCTGTGAACATGAGGACACATTGTTGAGATAAAGGAAATTTCTAAGTAACATTCAAATAACAGCATGCGACCAATATTTATGTGAAGTTATGTAATCATTTGACAACAAATTATGTAATAGTCAAGCAAGACATTTGCAGATAAATATCTAAAACCGTCTTCATAGTTCATGATACATATAGCCATAGTTTATGGGTTTCTACATGCGAGTACATCACTTACATCCACACTGTTTGAAACAATTTGATTCAAACAGTGATAACTTGATTCCAAGCTTTTATAATGGATTACCTGATGGCCTCAACGACGACAATCTTGAACTCGTCGGAAATCTCGGACATGAACGAGGAGATTTGTTTCATCAGCCGATCAACACTGCTCTCGCTTCCAGTCTGCGAAAGTGAGGATGAAATGTATGAAACACAACAGTGAATTGTGGTACATATATCTAGGGAGAGAGAGAGAATAAATTTTTTATGTCGAACTCAGTAATATTTCAGCTTTATAGCAAGGTTCATATAACTATCAGTCTGCAGATGAGAACCATGGAACTTCTGCATAGATATGAATTGTTAAACACGAAAAGTTGATATAAACCTTGCAGCAAGATAGAATCTGGATATTAATACATTCAAATGCCATTTCTGTCCCTTGTTCAAGTAGTGAAGATCTTTTAAATCTGGCTTTTAAAGGCAATGTCTTTGAACTTTCTCTCAGTGCTTTAAACCCCCCTTGGCCTGTATAATAGAATAGGAATACAAATGCATAGTAACCTTGAGTAGAGTGGTTATAGCCAGAGTAGCAATGCTCCGGTTGACATCTGTGATAAGATTCTCAAGGTCAAGATTACAGGCGGTTACGGCTGCAGGATGCTTCATGGCCACCTGAGGGAACAATGAATTAAAACGGGATAAACTTTTATCAATTAGTTCATAATTGTTTTGAGATCAACTCTAACCATACATTGAGGCCTATTCATCATGCAAGAAAAACACAATAAGTGACTACATGTACGGAACCTTGTTAAACTTGGAAAAGCTACCCGACAAGCTGTATTGCCCACGATGTTCCCAGTTTGAAGATCCTTACATGACGAACTTCCTTACATTGTGGAAATGTTTGCACTTGCAATAAAAACATGCTTCAGAGCAAAGAATGGATAGATGTTTGAGCTTCGTAACCGAGGCAGTTTGAATGAGGATCTTCACTAAAGTTTGGTCAAAATCAAACAAAACTTTCATCCTACAAACAAGATAGGATTATAGACATAATAACAATGCAATACTCCAATTAGCAGTTTATTAAAAACCTCATAAAAATGAGATTCAGAGAACAAATAGTCATTTTACGATTTACAGACATGTGACAAAAACATGGGCACCATTAGTTTTAGCAATATTGTTCTTATTCACAACAATAATGCCTATGGACAAACAAAGTGGTCTGAATGTTATTTTTTAGATCATAAAAACTTCAGGTACATGTAAGTGAACAGATGGGAAGTCTGATGAAAAATGATCTATCGTCATTTCAGAAGGGAGAAAGCTCTGGTCTAAAAAAGTGCTCCCAGATGTTGGAAAATCACTGTCTGTTAACTGGAAAAAAAAGTTTAGAAAGATTTAATTTGGGCATGAGAATCGAGAATGTATACCTTGTTGAGGGTTCTGACAGCTGCAAATCGTAGCGTGGGTTTGGGCGAGCTACAAAAGAGCTGAAGAACAGAGACTGCTGGAGCGAGTTCTTTGGCTGTGTTGTGCTTCATGTTCACCATGGCGTGGGCGGCCTCATATATCACCATCTCACTCTTGTGTCGCAGACAGCTCTCAATGAAATCAAACATTGGACTGCTGGAGCTGTAAGGCACACAATATGGGAAATATGTTATACCTGTATACATAAATTTACACAAACTAATACAGCTCAATGTATTTAGATGTACCTTATTTCATATAATGAAAACATAGAATGTTATTTCCTACTGTGATTATCAATGTGCAATATCAGTACTAAAGACTAATTTATGTTTAATTATTATCAAATGTGAATGTAAGCAATTTCAAAGGAATAAATTGATTTGTTTTCCTGAACCATCATAACACGCAACGGAGATATCAATTACAGCATTCATTTCATTTCTTCGTAAAAGAAATGTTTTGAAGCACATTCCGCATTATGCATGCAGTGTACTTGAAATCTGACATTTTTGTTTTTCCAGAAGTACTCACCCACCACCTTCCTCTTCCAACAATTTGCTTGCTATACGGATCTACAACAAAAACAATTCAATTTCACTATAAACTACAGACACTCTTCGCTTAAGCAGCAAAATTCATTATTTTTTAAGAATGGGTCTTTTTGGTTGGAACTCCATTCAAACAAAGCCCCCCACATCCAAAATGAAGCCCTGAAGCAGCCCAACACCTTAAAGTAAGCCATTAAAGAACAATCTTATTTCGAAAAAGAAATACAGCAAAATCAAAACTAGCATTGACCATGACTTTTGGTCATTTAATATTGTGTAAAAGAGATGTTCTGAATGACTCATTTAGCAGAGGCATGCTTTGAACCAGATTGTTCTCAGATTATTTATTACCAAGCAGAAGTGTTAAGAGATGGAAAATTGAATGCCTTACCAACAGACAGTAGGCATAGGGAGACTTGAGGGAATGTTTGCTGAACTTGCTGACCAGTTTGGTCACGGCCAGTTTATCCGTCTTCCTGATGTGATACAACAGACCCAAGGCATGGTACTGGAGAAAAAACAAACATTATATCATATGAAAACACAGAAAGAATATCGGCAATTGTATAATGCAAGAAACTTTTATTGCCTACGTAACAGACATTCCAAAGTGAAACTCCTACTATTTTACTATGGTAACTAAATTTTCATAACGTTTTTAATTTTTTCAGGAGGCCTATAGCTCCACATATATTTCAGAATGAAGTTGGTTTGTTATTCTAGTGTTCATGATACATTTAACATCATGTACCATATATATACCTCATTAACATCACTGTGTATGTACCTAGTAAAATCACTGTACATGTACCTCACTAACATCACCATACATGTACCTCACTAACATCCCCATACATGTACCTCACTAACATCACCATACATGTACCCCACTAACATCACCATACATGTACCTCACTAACATCCCCATACATGTACCTCACTAACATCACCATACATGTACCTCACTAACATCCCCACGCATGTACCTCATTAACATCACCATACATGTACCTCACTAACATCACCATACATGTCCCTCATTAACATCACCATACATGTACCTCACTAACATCACCATACATGTACCTCATTAACATCACCATACATGTACCTCACTAACATCACCATACATGTACCTCATTAACATCACCATACATGTACCTCACTAACATCACCATACATGTACCTCACTAACATCACCATACATGTACCTCACTAACATCCCAATACATGTACCTCACTAACATCACCATACATGTACCTCACTAACATCACCATACATGTACCTCACTAACATCACCATACATGTACCTCACTAACATCACCATACATGTACCTCACTAACATCCCAATACATGTACCTCATTAACATCACCATACATGTACCTCACTAACATCACCATACATGTACCTCATTAACATCACCATACATGTACCTCACTAACATCACCATACATGTACCTCATTAACATCACCATACATGTACCTCACTAACATCACCATACATGTACCTCACTAACATCACCATACATGTACCCCACTAACATCCCAATACATGTACCTCACTAACATCCCAATACATGTACCTCATTAACATCACCATACATGTACCTCACTAACATCACCATACATGTACCTCACTAACACCACCATACATGTACCCCACTAACATCCCAATACATGTACCTCATTAACATCACCATACATGTACCTCACTAACATCACCATACATGTACCTCACTAACATCACCATACATGTACCCCACTAACATCACCATACATGTACCTCACTAACATCCCAATACATGTACCTCATTAACATCACCATACATGTACCTCACTAACATCACCATACATGTACCTCATTAACATCACCATACATGTACCTCACTAACATCCCAATACATGTACCTCATTAACATCACCATACATGTACCTCACTAACATCTCCATACATGTACCTTATTAACATCACCATACATGTACCTCACTAACATCACCATACATGTACCTCATTAACATCACCATACATATACCTCACTAACATCACCATACATGTACCTCACTAACATCACCATACATGTACCTCACTAACATCACCATACATGTACCTCACTAACATCACCATACATGTACCTCACTAACATCCCCATACATGTACCTCATTAACATCACCATGCATGTACATCATTAACATCACTGTACATGTACCTCATAAACATCCCCGTACCTCATTTGTGAAGAATCCCTTAACTACAGAGGTTTTAACTGACTGGACTGTTTATCTGTTGCATCATATTTAGAGATTATAGTTTTTGTAGGAAAGACTACTTCTTTGAGTTGTCTTCAAGAAAAACAGTTACAAGTGTTTTTTCGGACTTACCTGTACCATGATGTTATCACTACTGACAGCCTCTTGAGCCTCATTGACCCAGCGCTTCACCACCTCATGACTACCTTTACTGAGGTGCTGAAAATATATAATACACCAGTCAAGTCTATAATATACTGGTCAAATAAATAATACACTGATCAAATATATAATACACTGGTCAAATATATAATACACTGGTCAAATATATAATACACTGGTCAAATACATAATACACTGGTCAAATATATAATACACTGGTCAAATATATAATATACTGGTCAGATATATAATACACTGGTCAGATATATAATATACTGGTCAAAAATATAATATACTGGTCAAATATATAATATACTGGTCAAACATAGAATACACTGGTCAAATCATCAGAATATCTCTTCATTTAGCCAACAAAATGCATGAAAACAGTTTGCTTTTCAACTACACAGAATCTTGCTGTTGCTGTTAGATGTATGAACATCATTTCAAACCTCAACCTGAAGCTGATAAGTAAAGATTATGTAAAACATAACATACTCCATACTCATGTATATCCAACAGCATCCAGCATGATCCACCAGGGTGTATTCTAATGAGAGTCTCCAGCGGATGACAAAGGGGAGCAAATGTTGTAATCCATGGAACACCAGTGCCCTCTATCTCAGTCAGTTACACTGAAGTTTGTCTACAAGGTGTTCTTGAATGATACAGTACAAAGGCCGAAAGGGCAGTGCTAAACGCAGTAAGAAGCCTTACAAATAATCGAGACTGACCCGCGTTAGTTTATTGAAGGAGTCGCGACTATAAATTTCAGAACACGCGCTTTCGACCGGACTGTTTTCTGTAAACGCGTCAGCGTGTAAAAGCGGCTGATGTAGCCGTCGACGCGATCGTCTCGGGTTTTAGCGCGATCCACAGGCATATTTCAAAATGGACTACTTTATTGATCGCGTCAGATGGAGTCTTATTGGCCGAACAAGCCAAGACTGACCATGTCCTCATCATGAATATTCGTTCGATAAAACAAGGTCGACTGAGCTGGTTAATACCGTGAAGCTGATTAGTTGAGAATGAGGTCACCGGAGGAAAGGCTGTGAGACAATCGCAGCGATTGACCGGCTGTCTGTCTGTATGTCGGTCTTCAGTGCCGAGTGAATTTATCGCATAGAAAATGGCTCCACTGGAAACTAGCGAGCCGACCGTTGGATTTACAATGGAAATGAAGGGTTTCTCGGATTTGTATGTCGGATTAAAACCCACAGGGATGCCGTACTGGTATTTTAGCACGATCGTCCGCTTGAATTGGGCGAATCGTGATGAGATTTTTTATGGAAACTATCGTTTGGCTGGGACATAGATGCAAGGTAATGTTGCCAAAATCAAAGTTTTCTTGTTTTATTTTCTCGCCTGGTCTGATTTTATTTTAGACACAAACGGGCAGATATTTTGAAGGACAGATTAATTATAGTATGGGATTTCTGAAAATATATATATTTAGCGGGGTTTCAATCAATCTACATGCAAATATTTGCTTTAAAAAAAAGACGGTCCCGCATGCATTTATCCGAGCATACAAGGCTGACAAACGAGACTATCGGCAAGTAGCAAAGGGACTTACAACACGCGACTTGTTCTGAACGCGTCATGCAGTATCATTACAGTTACGGCGTACGGTCGACGCGTCTCAGTCATGATTATGCATTTCTTTTTGCGCGATTGAGGCGCATTTTCTGATTGAGATTAATAAATTATAGTCGCGAAAATAAAATTTTTAACTCGCGTTTAGGATCAAGTTATTTCTGCCTTGTACTGTACATGTACTTACCAGTGAAGATGTGAGGGCAGCACTGGACACAGCATGGACCTTATCCACAATGGCCTGCTTCATGTAACGCTCTATACTCTGTAACATCGTGTTCTGTCAACAAAATTACGAAATAAATTTTGTCAGAATGCATACAAGAAGTGAACAGTACCCTATTTCTTCTAATTTTTTTAACAGCATTTTCAGACTTTGAAGCAGAAAAAAATCATCTTTATGTCAACTGAGGCTAAATACTGAGGTATTGGATATGATATTTATTCCAAGAAGAACTGCAAAGATAGCTAGTGAAATTTATAGAATGTTTGCAGAATTTTTTTCCACAGTAGCCTGAAGTTGAGTTTGCCTGTTTAAATAATTAGAAGAAACAGGATAGTATGCAATCTAATAAACATTACAAACATTGTAATACTGTAATAAACAATCTAATAAACATTACAAACATTGTAATACTCTAATAAACATTACAAACATTGTAATACTCTAATAAACATTACAAACATTGTAATACTCTAATAAACATTACAAACATTGTAATACTGTAATAAACATTACAAACATTGTAATACTGTAATAAACAATATGCATTCTGGATAAACATGGATGTTATTAACACAAACTTAATACAATGGACAAGAAATAATTTTTGAAAGGTAAAATCACAATTAAGGCTGCAGGGGGAAATGTTAAGAAATAGCCCTTTCCTTTCACCGATGTGTTGCACTTGTGTTATTAGGCAGACTACAGAAAGGTTGATTTGTTCAAGAAACAAAACAATCTCAGGCATCATTGCAGTAGCTAGTAAGTTGGCCATATAAAGTCGTTATGCATAGACATTCTGTCTTCAAACCAGAGACAACATTGGTTAATCAGCAGCCTCATGATGGCCGGCATGATTCCGTCACGACCTCTAACAACCACCGACTTGCAGGACTCGTTGAATCCTGTGGTGAATGGAGTGACTTGGAAAGACTGTTCTCCACTTGTATCACATGGGATACAGCAGGAGGGTTCACAAAGACACACTGGAAACAAAAATATTTGCTCAAAAGCCTAGCATGATGGCATTGACAACACAACTGTCACGTTTATTTGAAAGGGGAGACAACTCAGGCTATACTAACATCAGTGATGGTACAGAGAGCTCTGATGGCAGGTCCACGGAACTGGTCTTCTTTACCCGTCATGTCCTTCATCAAACTGAAATATTCAAAAGTTAAGGAGGTACATGTAATATATAACACTGGCCATTATCCCATGAATACTTGAGTTCTTATTTTCTCTGAGAAAAGTACCTGTGGGTACATGAGAAGTTTTCTAGACATCATGCCATCCTACACAGGGATGAAATGTGACAAATCATCAACACAACTGTGATTTTGGGTAAAATTTTGTCTTTTCTCCATATCTGTGACAAGTTCAGCCATAGTAAATGTCTAACCCTGCTACACGGCCTATTAACTATTGAACTGGTGTAATCTTCTGGACAGCTTTAACTTCATATTCTGAGGTGTGTAGATGTATGATGTAGTTCCGTACTGTAACATATAGTTAGTAATTGAGTAACTGAATGTGATTTAACTTCGCTTTCGACAATGTTTCAGACATATTATTACGATGTTTGGGTCTGATTTCTTTTCACACCCAGGGCCCCACATGTGGGGAGCTATTATGTTTACACCTGGAAACCCCAAGGATGCCCCGTTAGAAGGCCCCTTATGATAAGCTGTCTGAGGAACTGAGGCGCCTTATTTGTTCCATGACCTGGGTTGTGCACAATGATGTCCGAGGTGAATCCCCGGATCCCCACAAGGCTACTGATATAGTATTCTACATGTATAACATATAACCATACAATGGTGGGGTTGAACACAAACCTGCTGGTCACTATGATAACGTCCTGGGCAATTTTTGACATATCTTTTATCCCCAAGTAAACCATTCTTCTTAGAGTAGTCTGCAAAAGAGAGGAAAACATGAACCAAGTCCATGAACACTAAATCTATAGTATCAAATGATAAACAGACTACTTGTAAGCAACAAGTGTTTACCACAGAGATTGGAGTAGGACTAGGTCTCCAAGAGGAGACATCTTAGGTACAAGAAAGAACACCATTGGGTTCTTCAGCAAGTCACCCATGCATACCCAGTACAACGTTCAGTGCCAAGGTTCGTCGGCTGCCAGTGGCTATTATATGATGTTAGGCATAGGGCAAAAACTCTCCTTGAAAATATATTATACAGTACTACAAGTTGAAAAGCTACAAATTTTTGGAGATATGATTGCCACTGTTCTTGTCTAACTGATATAGGATTTTGGTTGTGTGGTTTGAAGCAACAGCCGCTCAAATCAGATTTTGGTACCTAGGTGCATTGCCAATGGCTGGCAATATCAAAGCGGCAGTCAACCAACCCTGTTATACAAACTTTTCACTGGGTATGCTCAACTGAGTACTTGAACAACTGAATAGAAATTGACCCAATTTTGTTTTGTTTTGACCAGAAGTCATTCCAATGTTGATCCAGTTTTCGTCCTATCATTGCCCAATATTTGTTCATGGAGCAATTTGAATGCTCTTAACCATTCATGAGAAAAAAAAGGTATTTTTCATGATGACAGTCATTCCACAGAGCTGAAATGATCATTCTTCAAATCAAGTGAAGATCAGGTCAACATGACTGGGCCGACACTGGTCAGCGAAGTACAAAGTTCATGTTGTTCTTGTAAAAAAATCAACCATAGAGGTTCACATCCCCTGCCAGCAGCACCAGTTATAGTGCATCCACCATAACTGGTGCTGCTGGTGGGGGCGAGAACATCTATTGTTGATTTTTTTTTGGTCGACGATATCCCATATCATTGATCAGGAGTATGATTTTGAAAAAAGCGATCTGTCTGGTGAGCCATACATCCCACAAGTCGATCAGTTCAATATTTCTCGAGTTATTGTCTGGACAAGATCCAACTATTGAAAATCCGAGATAGCTGGCAATCACCTTGGATTGGACAAAATCCAACTACTGAAAATCCAAGATAGCTGGCAATCACCTTAGATTGGACAAAATCCAACTACTGAAAATCCAAGATAGCTGGCAATCACCTTGGATTGGACAAAATCCAACTACTGAAAATCCAAGATAGCTGGCAATCATCTTGGACTACACAAGTAACTGAAAAGCATCCCAAACCGTTCTCTCACCGATGTCAAGTCACTCTCTATTAAAGTTTGAAGTTGATGAGTTCAATTATTCTCGATATATTGCCCAGACAAGAGCCAAGAACTTAAAATTCAAGATGGCCGACAGTGGCCATTTTGGACTATGCAGGTAATCGAAAAGCATTCCTAACAGTCCTCTCAAGATGTTAAGACACTCTCGAAGTTTGAAGACGATCGGTTCAATTGTTCTGTTCTCCCCTCGATGTCAAGGCACTATCCAAGTTTGAAGTCGGTCGGTTCAATAGTTCTTGAGTTATTGGTCGGAAAAGAAATGTGTCAGATCAAACTGCTGACATTCCAAAATGGCTGATGATGGCCATCTTGGATTACACAGGTAACTGAAAAGCATTCCGAACTGTCATCTCACCGATGTCAAGACACTTTTCAACTTGGGAGTCAATCAGTTGAATAGTTCTCAAGTTATTGGTCGGACAAGAAATGTGTAATGGAATGACAGACACTGACAGCACTAATGGGGGATTACAATAAAAGCGTTCTGTGTTAATGGATATGTATGGTAGTTTATCTTTTGAGTAAAACAGTCATCGATCATGTCGATACTGGCATTTTCTTGCATGTGGAGTATGAAATGCCTTGTGCATAGTCTGCTGTAAATTTGGAAGAAGTGGACACATTGAGCAGTGGTGATGATAAACAGAAGATCAACTTTAATGTGCCTTTAAAGTGGAGTAAACTCACATCTTTCGACTGGAACAACTTTGTCATAGCGAAGAATGTCTCCGTAGCTTCTGTCGACCCGAGGTGTTCACCCTGAAATGACATGTACGAAGGTTACACATACGCATGATATATGTCAATCACAAAAGCTTCCTAACTGTGGCCGAAATTAACACCTGTCCGCCAGGCTCTGACAGGTATATTTTGTAAAAGACAGGTAGAAATCATTCTTACCCGTCACCTGAAACAGATCTGTACTGTGCAGTAAATGCAAATTTCTGAATGGCCCATGCTGAGAAGTTCTGAACAGCTTCTGACACAAGATATGGGACCATGGGACCAGGAGGCCCCCACAGTCCACTGGACAACCACATGTATGTACTGCAGATGTCTCAAGATATATTCATGAACCAGCAGACTCAACACTCACCTGGTTGATCAAATAGAGAACTTTCGTCAATATTACACAGCATTTCTTGGGGTTTATTGGTGACTCGTTGAAAGTCCGAGTCTGCAAAATGAGAATGGTGATATTTATGTTAACAATGGTCAAGGTATTGTAGGTCCGGTGGGGGATAAAAATTTGTAGGTCACCATATGGCAGCGATACATGTACATGCATGCGTATTCATGGGATTGCCATGAAACTGAATACATAGGGAGATACAGATTTTATACTGGCTTGAAGCTTATAAATCAATCAAACTTCCAAAGGTCAAAATTTCTTCTTGAATGAGTAATAAAAACAATGAGTTATGATATTCTTTGGAAAATAGTTGAGGTATAACAAATAAATTGAGCCTTTTCAACCCTACATGTATGCCCAGAATGGGGTGGGGTTTGGGAATCAGGACTGGGGGTGGGGAATATTCTTGGAGGTTATTTATTTATGCATCTACAAGTTTCCCTTCTCGTTGAAAGTGAAAATGGATGAATATTGTATCCTCCCCTCCCCATGAACCACTGACTCGAAAATTCCCAATAATTGGTCAGTGTTACAAGTAACCCACTATTGAAACCACCAGAAATATGTATAAATGTTGTAGTATCAGGACCTGGTTGGCCGATGCAATGGGAAAAATATAATGGCAAGCACAACCAATTTTCTATTAATGTAGGTTTCAGGGATAAATGTGTCAATTCCTAACGAAAATGCACAGCTGCAACGTAATGTGTGTATGCGTGTGCAGACATCACCTATTTGTGTGTAATTAACTTCCTTCAAAGGTAATTCAGTCATGTCAGTCGGTTTTCAGTCCAAGAAGAGTCCCTCTAGTGTGACCTTTGTTAACAGAAGTGAGGTCCATGTGAACATGATGTTATATTCATTCAGTGTCATGTCTGACATATAAATGACAACTCCCCTGGCTCTTTAGCAAAGTGGTCAAACTATGGTCAAGGGGAGACAACTCCATGCTCCCTGTACATGTTAAGTAACGGGTCATGACAGACTTACCTCCTGTAACACAGTACTCTTTTCCAGGCTATGGAAGGGATTACTGCCTCCTGTAGATAAAATTATTGAACTTATCTTTATTTGCATTCCAAAGCATACACAAATATAAGAACGATAATAAAAAGGTGTCCATGGCCACTAGGTTTCAGGGTTTATGCCGATTCTTTTGCCTTCCTTGCATAAATCAAGTGTTAATTGGGTTGAGAAAGTTATTTTTATAATATATCCAGATCAACACATGATGAAATTCTGAAATTATAGCTTGATGTCCTTGGAAAAATAATTGTTCATGACAAACTTAATAAATAGCCACATTTGGCTTCAAAGACAGTTCAGGGGTTTTTCTAGCCCGTTTTTCATCGAGGTTACCCCGATTAAAAATGTGAAATATTGAGTTTTGTGTAAAATATTGAATCGAGTTTTGCTGTTGATAATTGAGTTTCATAAAAATTTGGGGTTGTATGAGTGCAAAGTGCTCTGAAAAAATCTGAGTTTTGCTGATATTTACTCGCCCATGTTGTGTAGTTATAAATCTAGATAAACTAATTTTAATCCTTGAATCTTGTCCCGAGTTCGCGACCGACGTCTGTGGCCATTGTTGTTGTTAACTGGCGCACTGGGACTCCACAACAAGGTGATCTTGAGTACCGTGCTTATTGGTTGGACAGGCGGTCCATGTTCATCCAATGAAATACCGCGTTACGAAGATCTTTGTTGAGTGGCAGTGAATTCTCTATGAATCGAGATTGTTCGGCAATCTTTGTCCAGTGTAAGCAGGTTATAATAAGTGCCCGTCTCACCGGAGAATGCTTGGAGACGTCTAAAGTTGACGGCCAAAGGCCAGGAACCCTCAGAAGCTTAGCTACTAGCATATTCCAAAAAAAAGTAGTCCATTGACTCCCAAAAATAAAAAAAATAAAACCGTTCGTTATACACATAATTTTGGTTTCGCTTAACTTCCTGGGTGTGCCAGAGTGCAATGAAATAATTTTGGGAGCATGGACCACTAAAATATTAGTTTTAAATGGATTGTAATATACACCCTTGTTATTCTAGTTGGACAACAGGCTGAGGACATTAAGAGCATTTAATCTAGATAGATTAGTCAGCAGCTGCAAAAATAAATTTAATTTATAATTTTGATTGCTCAAGGACCGACCAAGGTGAAATTATCCAAAACTGTGAACTCAAAATATGAAATAATGCGTTCGGAACATGCTGTGAAACCCAAACCAAGGTTTTCAAGGTTTTGTGATCTGTACATGTGTAAATAAACATTGATAGGTTTCTTAATGTAAACTATTTTGAAGATTTCGACCAGTAAATACCATGTGCAGCAGCACTATTCGACTGCATGGCCATGAATGTATAACGGGCTAAGTTTGTTGCCTGTTTGCTAACATCATTTTTGACGGATAGTAAATGACATTAGCAATGACCAAAAAATACTATCACCTCTTGCTGTTTTGTGTGTTGATTAATCAATTGCAGCTGGCTCAAGTTGATTAAACTATGTTAAACTGTGTGGATATCATGGATGAAACAGTCACATTGTGCTTTATTTGTCAACTTTCCGCCATTACTGCTAACGTCATTGTTGACGGAATTCGTGTGCGGTTAGTGCAGAATTAACTCCAGCAATACTGGGAACCAAACCATGAGCTATAACCACGATTAAATGTATTATTCTGATTATTACTTTACTTCATGTGAATAAAATGCACATCAGCAGCGTTTTTGAGATGGAATGTGAAAATACTGTAATTTTCCGTCCCGAATTAACATTCGACGATCAAAATCTGTCCAACTATGACGTATGCATGTCTGACTTCCGTCCAGAATAACGTAAGAATGGAAAAATACTCAACGCACATGCCATTTGATGACGTAAACTGGACGACGACTCGGGCATGAGACGTGGTCTAGCATTCCGCTACAGATTCCATTACCAAAGGATATAAAATCGATAACCCCTCATGATTTCCGTGCATAGTTTCCTGCACTGAATGCTTAGTCGTCGAATGTCATATTTACGGACAGAAAGTTTGCATCGTGACTATTTGAATTACTATTTCTGTCACCAGTTCGAGTTGAACTTACCACGCTTCCTTTGACAATATGGCGTTGAAAAGGCCCGAATACGAGGCTACATCCGGGATCTTTACCCAATCATCAGGACTCTGTTCACTGCGAATGTCAGCTGCCGATTTTGCCTGAATTCACGTTCGCAATAAAACACGTTTCTTATATTTATTTCCGTCAAGAGATACTTCAATTGTTTGACAGAAATAAAAATACAGCCTTTCATCATTGCCGGCGAAACTGAATAGCGTGGAAATAAGCCGAAGCTAATTCCCTAAAATGTCAACATTTCGACCGTCGGTACCACTGACGGAATTTGATGACGTTCGTCAAAATGTGCAGCAACATAAATTCAAGCTATGTTATTGAACAACACTTAGTTTATTAATTGAAGAACGAAGAATAAGACGTGAACATGAAGAAACACATATTTGTGAAGGTAATTCCACTGTTTATTTACGGACGTGAGTGCCCTAAACATGACCACTAAATATTAGGGACTACATTCCGTCAAGAAATGACATGGTTTCACATATAAATTGTAAAAAAAAAAAAAAATCCGACAGACATTTGCTACTTTTGTTGGTATTCGAAGGTAAACACTGTCTTCCTTTATCAAACGATAGAAGATTAAATTTGCCAATTAGGATATTGAAGCATGGGAATATTTGACGGCTGTGTGGACTACTTTTTTCTGGAATATGCCTACTGTGGTACCGACGACAGGTTTTCAAATGGTTGGGCCCCCAAGTCATCAATTAGATTGTCTCGCGTGTAAAACATGATTGCAAAGTTTTGTGTATGTTCACTAAAACTTAATTTATGAAACCAATAATTGATGATAATTATAATATTTAACTACTGAATGACTTACTCACAAAGTGAATACTTTTAATGGACAGGTTTACTGAAATTAATAGATGGAGAGTGGTTGTTTTCTCAACTTGCCTATTTTTTTTTTGTTAACATTTTGGGTAAACCTCACACTAAATGCTAAACATGGCAAGGAAGACGATGAGGAAGGGTGTTGTGATATGAGCTGAGTCACTTGTTTTTTCTTCTAACCTCTGTGCCTTCACGAGATCGTGTGTGATGTTATAAGGTACGTATTCAGGTATCTTTTTTGGTCGAATTACATGAAATCGGATGTTGTTCGCGCACTTCTGGTCACATAGTCAAGGGACTAAATGGACCCCATGCTCAGCTGTACTCAAGTATGGATAGGTAAATCTTACCTGGCATGTGGTTTGCCAGCACATCACATGCCGTCCAATATAAATATATTGGAGATAGGCTTGCAGTGGTATGCCACCCTTTCCGACCAGGTGGACCATTAGGCCTAGTGGAATAAATCTTTGGTTTCCCGTTACCCGACCGACCCTATGTATTTGGCGCCGACCCTAATTTTTTTTTCTGACCATTCCAAACAAGGGAGACAATCACTGCTCAAAAGTAGTGTTCAGAGTTATCGCCACTTGAAAAAAAACGCCCTCTACGCACAGGAAGCATGGCGTCCTCGCTGGTGTGTGTGCTGAAACATAGTTGTCGCCAAACATCGGGGAATGGATCGGTTGATCGCCGGTTCGTTTCCTGTCCGGTAGCGGATACAGTCAACGAACTGGTAGCTAAACTATCCCGAGACTGTGAACACGTCAGATTATCGTGTTCATCGCAGGAAGTCGGCCCGTGGACATCAATTTCAGATGCGACTGTACAAGTGTCCACGTTGGTGAATCTGTTCGGGTGCCGATTTTTCCGACTGGAATGTGGGTGTCCGCTGGCGATGACTGAAACACTGACAAAACAATTTTTGGCAAAAAAAAAGCCTACCTACCTACCCTAGTGAATTATCCAGTCGTAACGGGAAACCAAAATATTATTCCACTTGGCCTTAATATGAAAACCACTGGTGATGGGTAGCGAAATCACCAGTGAGGACAAGAGTAAGATTTTATACACTTATCAAGCTAGGAGCAGGTGTGACTTATTGTGTCCCAGCAATTCTATTGATAACGTTTTGTTCAACTTTTTGAGAATTGAAAAGTGTTGTGTTATATCACTGGTGCAGTGCAAATATTATAGTATCCATTCAAAATATTATCAAATAACACTCAGTAGAACTATCTGTTTGAAACATTTCAGTTTTGGGTGGTCAATCTTCAGGTTAAATTTTGACGTCTGAGGCTGAAATGGACTGGTCCAAATGTGCAAAGTAGTGGGAGGTTGTCATTTTCTATTGTGATATCGAGCTAAACACAGATGTTGCTGTAACGACATATTGTGACATCATGGCATTGCTACAATGTATTGAATTGCAACATTGTGAAACTGTTGAAATTCCATGAATGGAATAGAAAGCCTATCAAACCTACTAGTATTGGACTGTTCCAAATCAAGAATGTCCGATTGACCACCCAAAACAGAAAATGTTTCAAACAGATTGTATTATTTGATACTATTTGACTGAATTCTATAATACTTGCATTGTACCAGTGAATTAAGTTTCAGAACATGACAATTGTTTATTTCTCAAAAAACTGAACAAAACATTCTCAATAGATTTGATGGGACACACAATAAGGTATATTCGTCATGTAAGGAAAACACAATAGTTGACTATACATGTAAGGAACCTTGTTAAACCTGGAAAAGCTACCCGACAAGCTGTATTGCCCACGGTGTTCCCGGTTTGAAAAATAATCACCATTTTGTTTTTCAATTTGCAGATTAAAAACTTTCTGCCTTGCCAAAATGCTCATATCCTCGGCGAGACCGGATCCAGGGGAGGGGAAGGAGGGATTTAAACAGAAAGTATAGAACTTTCAAGGTGAGAGCACAGGCGGCTGCAGGGATTCCG
>JAVTVY010005352.1:0-40125 GCA_036873755.1 Hanleya hanleyi
GTGCATGTGGCACCAGAGACCGTGAATCCGAGTAACAATCAGTACCATCAAGGCAGACTCCCCTTTGATTCATGGATAGATGGTCTAACTGAATTTAGAGAAACTGAGCTTCCAGAACTTGTACGGGACATGTCTGTAGCCGATGCGCTATATAGACTTGAAGCCAGTAAGGACATTCCCACTGTTAAGCTAAGCAAATTTGATGGGAATCCCCTAATGTATGTAGAATTTATTGAAAGCTTTAAGATACATGTGCATGATAAACACCACCTGTCGGATGATATCAGAATGGTACAATTGAAAATGCATGTTACAGGGGAAGCAGAAAGAGCAATTTCAGGTCTTGGTTCAAGGGGTGTTATGTACGCAACTGCGTTAAAAATGTTAAAAGAGCAGTTTGGGCAACCAAGTATAATTGCTAGAGCTTTCATTAACAGGTTAACCAAAGGTTCTAAAATCACGTCTAACAATAGACAAGGTTTACGTGATCTGTCACTTGATATTGTGAATTGTTTAGCTACCTTGCAACGTATGAGTTACTTTGCAGATGCCAATGCAACAGAGAGCCTTAGGCAGATTGTCAAGCGGTTTCCGGATCATCTGATTCCCAAGTGGAAGAGCACCGTGACTGGGATCCGAGAGGGTGGTCGAACGCCGACCCTAGAGCATATCAGCAACTTTCTTCGCAAACATGTCAAAGCTGCATTTGACCCTGACTTCGGTGACATTGAAAGTAGTCGAAAGCCAGATTGGAAAGGTGGACAGAACAAGGATCGTCGATTCGGTGTGCATTCAGCACAAAATCAGTCTGCTCAAGGGTGGAAACCCATGAAATGTTATGTTTGTGAAGAAAGCCACCGTGTGACAGACTGCCCAACCTTTACAGATTCTTCAGTTTCCGAGAGAATACAGCTGGTTAAGAACAACCGGCTTTGCTTTGGCTGTTTAGTCAAAGGTCACATGACCAAAGAATGTAGGTCAAAGAAAAAATGTGACCAAAATGGCTGCACCAGGATGCACCATCCCTTACTCCATACTGATCCCCCGAGTGCCAGTAGTGCAAATTCGACTTTGGACCGAGATGGTATTCTACCTGTTGTGAGAGCACGCTTTAGGTCACAAAATGGGCGTGTTCGAGAAGGAAATATCCTAGTGGATAGTGGAGCAGGTACGACCATAATAAGAAAGGACTTTGCCAGGGCATTGGGTCTGCAGGGACCACGAGAGGGTCTAGAATTGTCAGTCGTAGGTGGCGAAAGATTAGGCCAAAAGGACAGTTGGAGAGTGAAAGTTTGGGTATCTCCAGTATGTGGGGGAGAAGAGTTCGAAGTGGAAGCCCACGAAATAGACAAAACTGTTGTAAGTGTCCCTCCACTGGATAGACCATGGTTGTCATCATTTGTGCACTTATCAGATATAGAACTCTCCCATAAGGCAGGGCCCATTGATTTAATCCTCGGAGTTCAATACAGTTATCTTCATGTGGAAGAGGAGATCCGTCAGGGATTGCCGTTCGAACCCGTTGGAAAACGGACCAAACTGGGATGGTTCGTCATTCGTGCTGACAGTTGTAAGACATCTTCGATTTGTTCTGTAAACTTTGTCGAGAAAGTTGACATGGGCACATTTTATGCACTAGAGACACTAGGAGTTCGTGTGCCAGACTGTTCATGTCCAAAACGAGTGATCTCCCCTGATGATAAAAGGGCCATGGACATGTTGGAGAGTTCCTGCCACAAAGTAGGTGACAGGTACGTGATTGGTCTTCCATGGAAGAAAGACCCAACTCTACTGCCGGACAACCACTTCCTTGCCGAAAAGAGACTCTTAACTCTTGAGAGAAGTTTGCTGAAAAGCCCTGAGAAGGCAGAGATGTACAACAAAGCTGTACATGAATACATGTCTTTGATCCGACCTGCTACTACAAAGGAGTGTCCTTAAACTCCTTTCTTCACAAGGGACCATGCCTCATTGGAGATCTGCTAGGGGTCCTGTTGCGGTTCAGGGAAGAAAGGGTCGCATTTGTGGGAGACATCTCCAAGATGTTTTTACAACTTCTTCTAACAGAACAAGACTCGCAGGTCCACCGATTCATGTGGAGATACCTGGATACAACCAAAGCCCCAACTGTATACCGTCTGACACGAGTAACCTTTGGGGACAAGCCGTCGCCAGATATGGCCAGCTTTGTGATGTTGAAGCTGGCAGAAGAGTTCAAAACTACTTACCCGGAAGCTTCGATCATTCTTCAGCGCGATCGATACGTGGATGATCTGATCCACTCCTGCAAGACGGCAGATGAAGCTGTTGAGCGGATGCAAGGTTTGAACGAGGTCTTGGCAAATGGCAGTTTCACTATTAAGGAGTGGTTCTGTTCGTCAGAGGATGCCAAGGCTCTTGTCAAACAGAACAGTCTAAAGCCTGTGATCAAGGAATCCAGCTTGATTGCTGAGGATAAACCAGGATTGAAACCTGTTCCAGATGTTGTGGACAAACAGGAAAACGTGAAGACACTCGGTGTCTGTTGGAACTCTAGCACAGATAGCATTCACTTCCAGGTGAAGGACATGGAAGTAGAGACACTCAGCAAACGGACAGTTTTATCTAGGCTGTCAATGCTATATGACCCCCTTGGATTAGCGTCGGTTGTCACTGTGAAGGCGAGAATTGCCATGCAAGCCATTTGGAGACTGAAGGATGTTGACTGGGATGATCCTCTTCCGAATGATCTATGCGAGTTGTGGCAGCGTCTGTTCCGGGATATGAAGAAACTCGAGACCATACAACTTCCGAGATGTTTGAAGCCAGAAAAGACATCTGGTACACCAGAGTTACATGTTTTCGCCGATGCCAGTGTTGTGGCCTACGGAGCAGTGGCATATCTCGTATGGCTCACTTCAGATGGACCGAGTGTTCGATTGGTATCTGCAAAGGCGAGAGTAGCACCTCTTCAACAAACAACCATCCCGAGATTAGAGCTCATGGCTGCGCTCATCGCATGTAGGTTGGCCAAGACTATAGTTGATGAACTAAGGGAACAGCCAAGTGTTACCTTATGGTCCGACTCCCAAATTGTGCTCCACTGGATTCAGTCAGAGTCGATCACCTTGAAGGCCTTTGTGGGCGTAAGAGTCGCTGAAATCCAGTCTACATGGAACTCTGCCAATTGGAAATTTGTTCCAACGCTCATGAATCCCGCGGATGACCTGAGCAGAGGTATACAAGTCGACGAAATGTGTGGACGTTGGATGAATGGGCCAGAATTTCTCAGCGGACCAAAGGATGAATGGCCAGAGCAACCGCCATTCCGTGTTCCGTCAGAGGATGTTGAGCGCAAAAAGCCTAAACCTGTCTGTGCGATTGTAAAAACTGTTCCACCAATTGACTGTCATGTGTTCTCCAGCTGGCCAAGGCTGTTGAGAGTAACCGCATATTGCCTTCGCTTCATCTACAATCTGAAATGCAAGATCGTAGACCCTTCTGAGATGATCAAAGATACTCTTCAACGTGAGGAGATAGAAAAGGCTGAAAACTACTGGATCATCACCGTTCAGGGAGACCTCTGTGATTGGAATGAGAGATATCGAGATCTGGCTCCCTTCGTAGAGAATGGAATCATCAGAGTAGGTGGGCGACTTCGTCGATCGTCTCTACCGTATGAACAGATCCACCCGATTCTACTTCCTGCCTCACACATTGTGTCCAAGTTGGTTTTGAGGGATACCCACAACAGGATGGGACATCCAGGTTGTGAGAGAACCTTGTGCGAGAGCAGACGGAAATATTGGATCGTCAAAGGACGCAACCTTGTCAGAGAGATTGTAAGGAACTGTACCATTTGTCGTAAACTTCGGCAGCCACCTCATGCGACCATGATGGCTGATCTTCCTCCAGAAAGACTTACACCATTCTCCCCTACATTTACGACAACAGGAGTCGACTTGTTTGGACCCTTTAACCTGAAGTACGGGAGAAACAAGACTACCAAAGCATGGGGTGCTCTATTCACTTGTGCCACAGTTCGCGCCATTCATTTGGAAATCGTGGATGGCTTGTCCACCCAGTCATTTCTTCAAGCATTGCGGCGTTTCGTAGCCCATCATGGATGGCCAGTCACCATTATCTCGGATAATGGTACATCGTTCGTAGGTGCTCAGAACGAATTGAAGAAGCTTCTCCAGGAAGGCCGAAAGCAAATTCAAGAATTTGCTATGCTACACAAGGTGAAATGGAAGTTTATCACCCCTCTAAGCCCACACCAGGGAGGCTTTTATGAGAGCCTGATTAAACAAACTAAACGTGCAATACAAGTCGCAGTGGGTCAACAAACGTTATCTTGGAATGAGATGTCAACTGTGTTCGCCGAGGTGAAGTGTTTGGTGAACTCTAGACCCTTGGGGTACTCGCCCAACGACCCGAATGATCCACAACCGTTGACTCCAAACCATTTTCTGCTTGGACGTGCCTCAGCGGAGATTCCCCAAGGACCGTTTGAAGAGTCGAGAAATCTGCACAAAAGATTTGAATTTGTACAAGCAATTGTCGGTCAATTCTGGAAGCGCTTCATCAGAGAGTATTTCCCAACGTTGACACGTAGAGCAAAATGGGCGCTTAAAGGACGACAGCTAAGGGTCGGCGATATCGTCTTGCTGACAGACCCAACCGTGTCTCGAGGCAAATGGGATCTTGCGCGAATAACTGAAGTTTATCCAGGCCATGATGGTATTATCAGGAACGTTCAGGTGCGAACGAAATCTGGTGTATATAGAAGATCGATTCAACGGTGCTGTCCGATTCTAGAGACTCCTGATGACCGACTGCCATCTTTTGGGCCTGGGAGGAATGTTTAGTAATGTGCGCTATATCGCAGCTGTGCATCGAATGACGAACTTCTCCCTCACTCACTCTGTGTTGATGCAACGACCGCTCCTCGGTCACGTGAGCACTTCCGCCCAAGAGTTGAAAACAACAAGGACCACCGGTGTGCGTTCCAGCCAAAAACATCATTTTCGTGGAATTTATTGCTAGCCTGACAAATCGATGGAGAACCACTCTTCAGGTACAGAACATAGAATATTCTGAGCGTGTGTCGACTTGTTGTTGACACACAATTATGTTATTAGCGTCGAAAAACATGCTGAACTGATACTTTCATTTTCTCGCTCCCCGCCAATTCTATGGAACAGTCCATTTATTAATGGGGGTGTACTGGTTTGTTATGATCGAAACTACGTTACGATATAGGTTAAATCCACCCCGATTTCAGTGATTCATGATTGAGATTAGATTGTGCATTTCTAATAATAGAATAATATTTCATGAGCACATTATATAAACGTTGTTGATTATGAAGTACATGCTCAGACCATATGGTCTCCCCCCCCCCCTTCCCGTTTCCTCCCGGTTGTATTTCGCTCATGTGTTCAAGTTCGTGTAATCTCAACAGATTTATATCAGTAAAATGCAATGTTTGATGTGAAACAATTGGAGACATAATTTGTGCTAACATTCCTAACTGATCTAGAATACATTGAAGCTACATTGATTTGATATTGTAAAGAGCATTTGAGATGCAGAAGTAGCTATTTTTAGATTATTGCTAAATATGGATGATGCAATGATAAATGCACTGACTGACCTTTTCATCTATCGAGATCAGAATTAATTGATATTTCATTTTGAATTGTTATGATTTGTCTATGACCATGATAATGGTATACAGTTTGCAAATGTAATTATTTCTATGGAAGACCAGTGATGTCATAATACAGTATTTTTGTATGGAAGACCAAAAGTGTCACACTGCGGTATTGAATTGAGAAATATGCAAATAAGTGCAGAAGTCAAACATTTATGTTCTGTAACAGATGTAATCTGTGATTGTTTTCATTTACTGATCTGATTTATTGTATTAATATTTCAGAACGCTGAATACAGTGTTACAAGAAATTTCCATCGGTGTTGTGTCAATTTTATCCCAGTTGTTCCATAATTCTGAAGAGTGCCGAAGCCTATTGTGTCGACAGTTTGAAGGCTTGCTACAACGTGGTAATTGGGTTAAAATTGGGATATTGAAAGATGGCTGAAGTTGAAGTACACGTGGTCAATGAATCAGACATTGTTGAAGATGATTCAAATGGAGGTCAAGATGGAGGCCAAGGCCAGGGCCAAGCTCCTGAAGAGGAGCATCAACATCCTGCTCTAGACGAAGACAGATCAAACGAGATCAAGGGACGAAGAAAACAACTTCGGAGCAAAATTACGAGAGCGATGAATCGTGTGCGTGACTCGACAAATCGTCGCGATATGAATCAGCGAAGATTACAGAAGGAAACTTGTGAGATTTGTAAAGACTATACTACTGCCTGTGAACTGCATAACGAATTGTATGATCATGTGCCAAGTACCGAACATTCAAGATTGGACAGATGGGAAGCTGACCTATCTAATGACATATTTTCCTTTGAAGAAGAAATGGAAGACCATTTAGCTTCTTTAAGGCACTCTGAAACTAGTAGTATAGAACGCGCGACTCAACGTACTGACCATGAACCAGCAATCGCGGCACGACCACAAATAGTGACAAGAAGTGTCAGTGCCCGTCTGTCTTCAATAGAAGAGTTGTCCGCTTCCGGAAACATGTCACCTGACCAGATGTCATCACTACAGAGACAGCATAATCATTCAGAGGCTTCGTCGCCTGTGCATGTGGCACCAGAGACCGTGAATCCGAGTAACAATCAGTACCATCAAGGCAGACTCCCCTTTGATTCATGGATAGATGGACTAACTGAATTTAGAGAAACTGAGCTTCCAGAACTTGTACGGGACATGTCTGTAGCCGATGCGCTATATAGACTTGAAGCCAGTAAGGACATTCCCACTGTTAAGCTAAGCAAATTTGATGGGAATCCCCTAATGTATGAAGAATTTATTGAAAGCTTTAAGATACATGTGCATGATAAACACCACCTGTCGGATGATATCAGAATGGTGCAATTGAACATGCATGTTACAGGGGAAGCAGAAAGAGCAATTTCAGGTCTTGGGTCAGGGGGTGTTATGTACGCAACTGCGTTAAAAATGTTAAAAGAGCAGTTTGGGCAACCAAGTATAATTGCTAGAGCTTTCATTAACAGGTTAACCAAAGGTTCTAAAATCATGTCTAACAATAGACAAGGTTTACGTGATCTGTCACTTGATATTGTGAATTGTTTAGCTACCTTGCAACGTATGAGTTACTTTGCAGATGCCAATGCAACAGAGAGCCTTAGGCAGATTGTCAAGCGGTTTCCGGATCATCTGATTCCCAAGTGGAAGAGCACCGTGACTGAGATCCGAGAGGGTGGTCGAACGCCGACCCTAGAGCATATCAGCAACTTTCTTCGCAAACATGTCAAAGCTGCATTTGACCCTGACTTTGGTGACATTGAAAGTAGTCGAAAGCCAGATTGGAAAGGTGGACAGAACAAGGATCGTCGATTCGGTGTGCATTCAGCACAAAATCAGTCTGCTCAAGGGAGGAAACCCATGAAATGTTATGTTTGTGAAGAAAGCCACCGTGTGACAGACTGCCCAACCTTTACAGATTCTTCAGTTTCCGAGAGAATACAGCTGGTTAAGAACAACCGGCTTTGCTTTGGCTGTTTAGTCAAAGGTCACATGACCAAAGAATGTAGGTCAAAGAAAAAATGTGACCAAAATGGCTGCACCAGGATGTACCATCCCTTACTCCATACTGATCCCCCGAGTGCCAGTAGTGCAAATTCGACTTTGGGCCGAGATGGTATTCTACCTGTTGTGAGAGCACGCTTTAGGTCACAAAATGGGCGTGTTCGAGAAGGAAATATCCTAGTGGATAGTGGAGCAGGTACGACCATAATAAGAAAGGACTTTGCCAGGGCATTGGGTCTGCAGGGACCACGAGAGGGTCTAGAATTGTCAGTCGTAGGTGGCGAAAGATTAGGCCAAAAGGACAGCAGGAGAGTGAAAGTTTGGGTATCTCCAGTATGTGGGGGAGAAGAGTTCGAAGTGGAAGCCCACGAAATAGACAAAACTGTTGTAAGTGTCCCTCCACTGGATAGACCATGGTTGTCATCATTTGTGCACTTATCAGATATAGAACTCTCCCATAAGGCAGGGCCCATTGATTTAATCCTCGGAGTTCAATACAGTTATCTTCATGTGGAAGAGGAGATCCGTCAGGGATTGCCGTTCGAACCCGTTGGAAAACGGACCAAACTGGGATGGTTCGTCATTCGTGCTGACAGTTGTAAGACATCTTCGATTTGTTCTGTAAACTTTGTCGAGAAAGTTGACATGGGCACATTTTATGCACTAGAGACACTAGGAGTTCGTGTGCCAGACTGTTCATGTCCAAAACGAGTGATCTCCCCTGATGATAAAAGGGCCATGGACATGTTGGAGAGTTCCTGCCACAAAGTAGGTGACAGGTACGTGATTGGTCTTCCATGGAAGAAAGACCCAACTCTACTGCCGGACAACCACTTCCTTGCCGAAAAGAGACTCTTAACTCTTGAGAGAAGTTTGCTGAAAAGCCCTGAGAAGGCAGAGATGTACAACAAAGCTGTACATGAATACATGTCTTTGATCCGACCTGCTACTACAAAGGAGTGTCCTTAAACTCCTTTCTTCACAAGGGACCATGCCTCATTGGAGATCTGCTAGGGGTCCTGTTGCGGTTCAGGGAAGAAAGGGTCGCATTTGTGGGAGACATCTCCAAGATGTTTTTACAACTTCTTCTAACAGAACAAGACTCGCAGGTCCACCGATTCATGTGGAGATACCTGGATACAACCAAAGCCCCAACTGTATACCGTCTGACACGAGTAACCTTTGGGGACAAGCCGTCGCCAGATATGGCCAGCTTTGTGATGTTGAAGCTGGCAGAAGAGTTCAAAACTACTTACCCGGAAGCTTCGATCATTCTTCAGCGCGATCGATACGTGGATGATCTGATCCACTCCTGCAAGACGGCAGATGAAGCTGTTGAGCGGATGCAAGGTTTGAACGAGGTCTTGGCAAATGGCAGTTTCACTATTAAGGAGTGGTTCTGTTCGTCAGAGGATGCCAAGGCTCTTGTCAAACAGAACAGTCTAAAGCCTGTGATCAAGGAATCCAGCTTGATTGCTGAGGATAAACCAGGATTGAAACCTGTTCCAGATGTCGTGGACAAACAGGAAAACGTGAAGACACTCGGTGTCTGTTGGAACTCTAGCACAGATAGCATTCACTTCCAGGTGAAGGACATGGAAGTAGACACTCAGCAAACGGACTGTTTTATCTAGGCTGTCAATGCTATATGACCCCCTTGGATTAGCGTCGGTTGTCACTGTGAAGGCGAGAATTGCCATGCAAGCCATTTGGAGACTGAAGGATGTTGACTGGGATGATCCTCTTCCGAATGATCTATGCGAGTTGTGGCAGCGTCTGTTCCGGGATATGAAGAAACTCGAGACCATACAACTTCCGAGATGTTTGAAGCCAGAAAAGACATCTGGTACACCAGAGTTACATGTTTTCGCCGATGCCAGTGCTGTGGCCTACAGAGCAGTGGCATATCTCCTATGGCCCACTTCAGATGGACCGAGTGTTCGATTGGTATCTGCAAAGGCGAGAGTAGCACCTCTTCAACAAACAACCATCCCGAGATTAGAGCTCATGGCTGCGCTCATCGCATGTAGGTTGGCCAAGACTATAGTTGATGAACTAAGGGAACAGCCAAGTGTTACCTTATGGTCCGACTCCCAAATTGTGCTCCACTGGATTCAGTCAGAGTCGATCACCTTGAAGGCCTTTGTGGGCGTAAGAGTCGCTGAAATCCAGTCTACATGGAACTCTGCCAATTGGAAATTTGTTCCAACGCTCATGAATCCCGCGGATGACCTGAGCAGAGGTATACAAGTCGACGAAATGTGTGGACGTTGGATGAATGGGCCAGAATTTCTCAGCGGACCAAAGGATGAATGGCCAGAGCAACCGCCATTCCGTGTTCCGTCAGAGGATGTTGAGCGCAAAAAGCCTAAACCTGTCTGTGCGATTGTAAAAACTGTTCCACCAATTGACTGTCATGTGTTCTCCAGCTGGCCAAGGCTGTTGAGAGTAACCGCATATTGCCTTCGCTTCATCTACAATCTGAAATGCAAGATCGTAGACCCTTCTGAGATGATCAAAGATACTCTTCAATGTGAGGAGATAGAAAAGGCTGAAAACTACTGGATCATCACCGTTCAGGGAGACCTATGTGATTGGAATGAGAGATATCGAGATCTTGCTCCCTTCGTAGAGAATGGAATCATCAGAGTAGGTGGGCGACTTCGTCGATCGTCTCTACCGTATGAACAGATCCACCCGATTCTACTTCCTGCCTCACACATTGTGTCCAAGTTGGTTTTGAGGGATACCCACAACAGGATGGGACATCCAGGTTGTGAGAGAACCTTGTGCGAGAGCAGACGGAAATATTGGATCGTCAAAGGACGCAACCTTGTCAGAGAGATTGTAAGGAACTGTACCATTTGTCGTAAACTTCGGCAGCCACCTCATGCGACCATGATGGCTGATCTTCCTCCAGAAAGACTTACACCATTCTCCCCTACATTTACGACAACAGGAGTCGACTTGTTTGGACCCTTTAACCTGAAGTACGGGAGAAACAAGACTACCAAAGCATGGGGTGCTCTATTCACTTGTGCCACAGTTCGCGCCATTCATTTGGAAATCGTGGATGGCTTGTCCACCCAGTCATTTCTTCAAGCATTGCGGCGTTTCGTAGCCCATCATGGATGGCCAGTCACCATTATCTCGGATAATGGTACATCGTTCGTAGGTGCTCAGAACGAATTGAAGAAGCTTCTCCAGGAAGGCCGAAAGCAAATTCAAGAATTTGCTATGCTACACAAGGTGAAATGGAAGTTTATCACCCCTCTAAGCCCACACCAGGGAGGCTTTTATGAGAGCCTGATTAAACAAACTAAACGTGCAATACAAGTCGCAGTGGGTCAACAAACGTTATCTTGGAATGAGATGTCAACTGTGTTCGCCGAGGTGAAGTGTTTGGTGAACTCTAGACCCTTGGGGTACTCGCCCAACGACCCGAATGATCCACAACCGTTGACTCCAAACCATTTTCTGCTTGGACGTGCCTCAGCGGAGATTCCCCAAGGACCGTTTGAAGAGTCGAGAAATCTGCACAAAAGATTTGAATTTGTACAAGCAATTGTCGGTCAATTCTGGAAGCGCTTTATCAGAGAGTATTTCCCAACGTTGACACGTAGAGCAAAATGGTCGCTTAAAGGACGACAGCTAAGAGTCGGCGATATCGTCTTGCTGACAGACCCAACCGTGTCTCGAGGCAAATGGGATCTTGCGCGAATAACTGAAGTTTATCCAGGCCATGATGGTATTATCAGGAACGTTCAGGTGCGAACGAAATCTGGTGTATATAGAAGATCGATTCAACGGTGCTGTCCGATTCTAGAGACTCCTGATGACCGACTGCCATCTTTTGGGCCTGGGAGGAATGTTTAGTAATGTGCGCTATATCGCAGCTGTGCATCGAATGACGAACTTCTCCCTCACTCACTCTGTGTTGATGCAACGACCGCTCCTCGGTCACGTGAGCACTTCCGCCCAAGAGTTGAAAACAACAAGGACCACCGGTGTGCGTTCCAGCCAAAAACATCATTTTCGTGGAATTTATTGCTAGCCTGACAAATCGATGGAGAACCACTCTTCAGGTACAGAACATAGAATATTCTGAGCGTGTGTCGACTTGTTGTTGACACACAATTATGTTATTAGCGTCGAAAAACATGCTGAACTGATACTTTCATTTTCTCGCTCCCCGCCAATTCTATGGAACAGTCCATTTATTAATGGGGGTGTACTGGTTTGTTATGATCGAAACTACGTTACGATATAGGTTAAATCCACCCCGATTTCAGTGATTCATGATTGAGATTAGATTGTGCATTTCTAATAATAGAATAATATTTCATGAGCACATTATATAAACGTTGTTGATTATGAAGTACATGCTCAGACCATATGGTCTCCCCCCCCCTTCCCGTTTCCTCCCGGTTGTATTTCGCTCATGTGTTCAAGTTCGTGTAATCTCAGATTTATATCCGTAAAATGCAATGTTTGATGTGAAACAATTGGAGACATAATTTGTGCTAACATTCCTAACTGATCTAGAATACAATGAAGCTACATGGATTTGATATTGTAAAGAGCATTTGAGATGCAGAAGTAGCTATTTTTAGATTATTGCTAAATATGGATGATGCAATGATAAATGCACTGACTGACCTTTTCATCTATCGAGATCAGAATTAATTGATATTTCATTTTGAATTGTTATGATTTGTCTATGACCATGATAATGGTATACAGTTTGCAAATGTAATTATTTCTATGGAAGACCAGTGATGTCATAATACAGTATTTTTGTATGGAAGACCAAAAGTGTCACACTGCGGTATTGAATTGAGAAATATGCAAATAAGTGCAGAAGTCAAACATTTATGTTCTGTAACAGATGTAATCTGTGATTGTTTTCATTTACTGATCTGATTTATTGTATTAATATTTCAGAACGCTGAATACAGTGTTACAAGAAATTTCCATCGGTGTTGTGTCAATTTTATCCCAGTTGTTCCAGTATGGGTGCCAACGATGTACCGATATAAAATGGAACATCACGGTGTGGTAAACATTTGGACCAATATATGGTTTCCTTTTGAAAGCCGCAGTTTTGTATTTCTTATCCCATAATGCAAAGCGTGTTTTCAGTTGTTTCCGGTAACAACAACAACAACAATGTTGCGAGGCTGTTGTCCGAAAACAAATGCTTCGCTGGAAGTGGACGTCCGTAGAGGCCTGGGCATCATCATAGAAGTTTTGTGGTTGTTTTTAACTGACAGCAGTGTCTTCCAGATCATCGTCTTCAACCTAAAGATAATTTCGAGTGTCTAAACGATCCTTTTTCACGGAGGGTCAACTGACACTTCTCAAGATTCAGAACAGAATTCAATTTCCTCCGTAAGAAAAAAATCGGCCGTACAGACGAACTGTACGCCTATGGGCGAACAAGCTCGGACATATGTGATGGAAGAGCCCATTTTTAAACCATTCAAAATTATGTAACACCGACACACAGCAGATCTCCTCCCCCCCCCCCTTCTCCACACACACATGAGAATAGGGGGCTAAATACTTTACTGTACTGCATTAAAATTTCATCAAATCTCGTCAGGAAAGTATCCTTTAGAGAGCCCAGAAAAACCCAAGTAGCCTGTAGTCCAGACAATGCAGCCCCCCCCCCACCACTGCCTCACACACACACAAGTCACAACAATAGAGGGGATTGCAGTGCTCCAATGCAACAAAGACCAGCGGTGGCGCCCATGGGCTCATTATTCAACGCAATGAGTCCATGCATGGTTACATAATTTTGAATGGCTTCTGCATTCACTATATTTCCAAAAACAGCACAGTTAAAACACTTAAAATAATTGTGGTGTCCATCGCAATAACTTTATTTTGGAAATTTAGAGCATAACAATAGGTTATATAAAAGGCATTTCCCAAACAATACATTGACGGTCTCTTGTGTGAGAAATAGTCATCTGAAGAGTCGAAGAATGAACAGGCCCGTAGCCAAGGGGGGTTTTCTGGGTTTGGTTCGGAAATTTTATATATTTTTCTAATATAAATGCCCTTTTCAAATGCTGAAGCGAACCCCCTATTTGCCCCTTTTCCCATACATGATACAGCGAACCCCCTGGTGTGCCCTTTTGGATCCAAAAAGGATCGAGTGAAGGCGAACCACCCCTCAGTTAATCCTGGCTACGGCCCTGATGAATACTGTCAGATATGCTGCAATTAATCTGGAACGCTGGTTACCGCTATCAATATATGGTATTGTAAGCTTATCAAATGATATAATTTCAAGATCAAACTGAATTTTAAAGATAATGGCCCATGCTTACAAATAAAATTACTGTCGTGCAATGGAAAATGGTCCAAAACATACCAATTGTACATACTGTTCTCACTCGAATAAAAACTAAAATAAACATTGTTTCCTGATTGAAATTGACAGAAACTCATTCAAAGTGATTGATACACCAATACATAGAACATTTTTTTTGCTGTGAGGTTGTTTGTACCAAATGATACACCAAAAATGGAATATTTTAGAAACAGAACAGTACCAAAATGGAACAACATAGAAACTCCAAATGCACCATGGGACCTTTTCTAGTGTTATTGTTGCATCACCATGTTTGATGCATTTTCAATGTAACATCCTATTGCGACATAATGGTGGTAACATCATTGTTGATATCACACCACCAGATTGCTTCCAGTATTGTATGAATGAAAGCAGTCAAAACCTATCTGTATCAAACCCATTGCACTCACCACTGCTCCCTATGTATAAATTTTTCACCAGTGTAAATGTTCGTCACTTCATGTTTGCCCACCACCATCGTCGATTCGACTAATAAAATATTATCTATGAAAGAATTGGTTTGGTTGACATAAAATACTACAGCATTTTGTTGTAAGCTATATACTCAAACTAATTGCAAGGCATTGAATGTCATCAATACCTGAACATGAAGTAGTACATTGGTGAAAAATAGCTGCATTTAGTTTTAATAGCATCTATTGATGGAGTAGGCACATGTATACATGTAATTTCCAGGCATACCTGTCAATCATAACCATTAGACAAGCTAACATTCATCTAGGCCACCTTTTATGGAGCAGCCTTGTGAGTTGTGTCACACATGCTTCTGATTGGGTGCGGTGCTGAGTGATGCACATATAGATGTAGGCAGTATGATATCAGCAAATGGGTGAATATGATTTAACGTCGCTTTCAACTGTATTTCGGTCATATCACGACGTTGGGTCCTATTCCTTTTCACACATGGGAACCCCACGGATAGGGTCCTATTTCTTTTTACATCAGGGAACCCCACAGGTGGGATCCTACTCCTTTTCATATCCAGGAAACCCACGGGTGCCCCAGTTAGTCGCCTCTTGCGACAAGCTGTCTGTGGAGCTGAGGCCTATTCTCACCATGACCTGGGGTGTGTCTGTGTGACCCTGTAACCTCTGCTTTGGAGAAAACTAGCCAAGGGCTGATAGTGAAGACCTGGGATGAATTTGAAAGAAATCAGAACTTCCAACAATGAACATCGGCTTACCCGCCTCAAGACAATATGCATATATCGGCTGAATTACGGTTGGCTGCAGGGTGTGAAACACATGTCGTGGTGAATGTAAACACTGAACTTGCATATCAATGGAGTGCCCAAGTACATCCATCCATCCATATCAACTGTTACAAAAAATATCCAAGGTACATAACCTTATAAAGAAGTATGTCACTTCGAAATTTCGACATATTATGTTTATCATCAGGACTGACAAACAATTTTGAATTTGGATGGTGTGTGCAGCTGCTACTGATACATGTTCATATACACATTTATACTGTTCAAGTGAGAGACGATTGACCAAGCAAGTCTTAGCAGTCACAATAGGCAATGTAGTCGAAATAGTAGTAAAGTTAACACTTTAGTTTTAAGGGTAAAATAACTTTTTGTCAGGCATGTGTGGAGAGTGGTTTTACAGAAAATTTATATAGATAAAAGAAAATGTGATCTTAGTTTGTTGAATAAAGTGAGTTCTTTGGATGCTTTCAGACCAGAGTTCAATATAGGTCATGTGCAATATATATTAAAGTCTGATGTTGTCATCCTTTTATTTGACAGGTTGCTCTCTGCTCTGTGGTGTTACAATGCAGTCTAGGAGTTGCTTATTTTGCTGTAGAGAAGAAGTTTACACCATAAAGAAAGGAGTCTGGTGGAGTACAGTTCTCAAGTTCTGTCGATTTGACAGAACATTTTGAAATTCTGAGGACAGTCTCCAGGCTGAGAATCACAATTCTCAAATAGTTGGCAGATCAGTCACTTTGTTAATGGCATTGGTGTTGTGCTTGGATTATTCACCACCATGAGGACAACTTTCTGCGAAGAAAAAATATATATCATATCAACATGCGATTAATACAACTCCTCACATATTTACATGCATTATGAGAAGGAAATCAATGCAACCTCATCTCCTACAAAGTGCTGTAACACCCTCTGACTGCACTGTGCAGAAAAAAAGGAGGCGCGCATGCACATTTGGACTGTATCGATTCTGATCACCAAAGGGAGTATATATCTGTATACGAGAATGCGAAATGCATCCAGTATATCCTGTGAAAGTATTAACAAGTTTTATGCTAAATTATCACACAAGAACACATGGTACAATGGCTTGTTGAGCAGTGTCATGCTGAGCCCGCTCTGCTTCATTCACAAGTGGACGATGCTAATTGGCCAAGAGCCATGTGCACAAAAGTGGCACGCCACAATATTCCCAGTGCAATCAGAGGTTATATCTGACATTAGGATGTATACAACCTGATGCCATGAGAATGGCATTGGAGAGAAAGAATTAAACTTAAAGAGGTAGTAGCGTGATTTTAGTTGTTCGGGTAAACTGAACAGCATGATCATTTGCAACATTTGCCAAAAGATTTTCAAGTATTGAAATCTCGTATTTCATATAGGGATCAATATTGTCAGATTCTTCAATTCGGTCTAGTGAACAACATGAAAATGGGAAATGACTGAGATGATGTCGGATAACGTGATCAGGTATCCATGACGTCACATTAGAAGCCGTCACAGTGCGATAAAAGTTCTAAGATCGAGTATGACGTTGCAAAGCATCACGCTCGGAATGCCAGTGCGCGTTTTCTGACGTCATCTTAGGCACTGGAGCCAAGTGCAGGTGCTGTTACGTTTTTCAGAGAATGTCAGAAGTGTGATTTCAATGCCCGTGATATTAAAAAATGAGGTCACAGAAACACGTTCACCATAGTTGCTTTCAACTACTGAATACGTAACTTTTATCGAAATATGTTATTTGCTGAATATTTTTTAAATGACGCTTTTACCTCTTTAATATTGCATTGTCTACATTGGAGGATAGTACACATACTTCTTGGAGTGAAATCTAACTTTACGTATTAAAACCAACTAAGTAATACAAGATACCATGTTGTATCTCAGCATGTCTTGAGATTAATTAGACTTTATGAAAGTACAGATTATTTACCTGAAATTTCCAAATAACATTTTGGAGTTGCCGATTTCCAGCTACCAGCACCAAGATCTCCATACTACAAGGCATCGTTGACGGACAGGTTAATAGCTGCAATACTTTCTTCGACCTGCAAAAGGAATAAAACTGTTTGGAAGTAATTGTCCTCATTGTCTTAATGAGCACCCATTAATCTAATCAATCTACTAACTATGAATCCCCATCAAAGTCTGCCTCGAATTCTGATCAGTTACTCTAATAAATTGTATCACCACTAAGTGTAGGAGACTGCATAAAAAAATAAATCTGTTTCTGGTCAGCTTGTGTGTCGTACTGAACCATGGGCAACAACACCTTCAGCGAAGTTATCTCCCTTGACCAAGGCAGGAGTTCTCTAATAATTCACATTCCAAATCAAATTTAACAAAGAGCCCACGTGGCTTCAAAACATGCCCACACATTTGACCAGAATTTATTACAATTTATTACAATCTCAAATGGGAAAGGCATGTGAGGTTTGGTCATGATCCATATCCTAGAAGTAAGAGTGCTTGATTATACATGATCATTAGAACTCTATCAGGTGATATCAACATTGGAACAAATTGATGGTTGATCTGCATTGTCTGGGATTAGTGACAGGTCATAGAGAAATCTGAACAAACAGTAGATATGATCAGTATAGTCTAGGATCAGTGACTGGTCCTAGAGAAATCTGAAACCAAAGACATGAAACAGTAGATATGATTTGCATTGTTTGGGCACTGTTGACTGGTCATGGAAAAATCTGAAACCAAAGAGATGAAACAGTAAATATGATCTGCATTGTTTGGGCATTGTGACAGGTCATGGAGAAATCTGAAACCAAAGAGATAAACCAGTAGATATGATCTGTATTGTCTGGGCACTGACACGTCATGGAGAAATCTGAAACCAAAGAGACGAAACAGTAGATATGTTCTGCATTGTCTGGGATCTGTGACTGGTCCTAGAGTAGAGAAATATGAAACCAAACAGATGAAACAGGAGATAGAATCTGCATTGTCTGGGCACTGTGACATGTCATGGAGGAATCTAAAATCTAAGAGATGAAACAGTAGATATGTTCTGCATTGTCTGGGATCTGTGACCGGTCCTAGAGTAGAGAAATATGAAACCAAACAGATGAAACAGGAGATAGAATCTGCATTGTCTGGGCACTGTGACATGTCATGGAGTAATCTGAAACCAAAGAGATGAAACAGTAGAAATGATCTGCATTGGCTTGATACTGTTGACAGGTAATAGAGGAATCTGAAACCAAAGACATGAAACAGTAGATATGATCTGCCTTGTCTGGGATCTGTGACAGGTCAAACAGAAATCTGAAGCCAAACAGTGGATTTGCATGGTTTGGGATCTGTTAGGGCTTGCCTATATACAACAGATCAGTCCAGATGCCGCCAAAAATGCAGACATATTATTTGATCGTGATTTCTGTGTGTCTGAAGGTCTGTCTGTTTGTGTCCAGTCTATTTCTGTCAGAGACAGTTTTCTATGTAAGTTGCAATTTTTTTTTAGTGGATACATAGGGGGAGATGTAGCTCACACAAAACTTGACATCATCGTCAAGTGGTTCATAAAAATCAGAAAATCTTTGAAAATAGCAACTTTTTTTAGATGATCAATTTCTGGTAGACATATGTATTTGCATACCAAAATTGAGGTCATGCCCAAAGGTCACTGACCCAATACTCCAAAATCATTAAAATCAAATCACAATTTTTTTAAGAATACATTTGGGGGAGACTTGTTTCATGTACCAAAATTGATCTCAAGGTCAATGTGGCCCAAAAATCAGGATTGGTTGACAGGAAAACAGTCTTTGTGGCCTTGAAGGTCTTGAATAATTCCATTGTGGTAGCCAAACTGCACAAATTAAATTTCCAATTTGTCTTTACCGTTATTTGTTCTGGAGTCTTGTGATCGGTCATACAGAATTATGAAACCAAACAGATGAACAGTAGATAATGATCTGCATTGCTTGGGATCTGTGATAGGTCAAAGAGAAATCTGAAACCAAACTTCAGATATACGATATGCATTGTCTGTGCTCTGGCAGGTTAAAAAGATGTAATCAAACAGATGTAACAGTAGAGACGAACTGCATAGTCTGGGATCTGTGACCAGGTCCTAGAGAAATCTGAAACCAAAGAGATGAAACCGTTGATGTGATCTGCATAGTCTGGGATCTGTGACTGATAGTAGAAAAATCTGAAACCAAAGAGATGAAACAGCAGATATAATCTGCATTGTCTGGTCACTGTGACAGGTCATAAATGAATCTGAAATCAAAGAGATGAAACAGTAAATATGATCTGCATTGTCTGCGATCTGTGACTGGTCGTAGAGAAATGTGAAATCAAAGAGATGAAACAGCAGATATAATCTGCATTGTCTGGTCACTGTGACAGGTCATAAATGAATCTGAAATCAAAGAGATGAAACAGTAAATATGATCTGCATTGTCTGGGTACTGTGACAGGTAATAGAGAAATCTGAAACCAAAGAATTGAAACAGTAATATGATCTGCATTGTCTGGGATCTGTAACGGGTCAAACAGAAATCTGAAACCAAACACCAGATAAGATTTGCATGGTCTGAGATCTGTTAGGTCGTGTCTACATGCAAACAGATCTGTGACAATGCTGCCAAAAATGCAGACATATTATTTGATGGTGATTTCCATGTGTCTGTAGGTTTGTCTGTTTGCGTCCAGTCTATTTGTGAGACAGTTTTCTATGTAAGTTGCAATTTTTTGTTAGTGGATACATTAGGGGGAGATGTGTCACATGAAAAATTGAAGTCCTGTTCAAGTGGTCCATAAAAAATCTGAAAATCTTTGAAAATAGCAATATGTTGGTGACAATAAATTTCTGGTAGAAAAATGTTTGCATACCAAAATTGAGGCCATTCCTAAGGTCACTGACCCAAAACCACAAAATCATTAAAATCACATCACAATTTTTTTAATACATTTGGTGGGGGGAGACAATTTCATGTACCAACTTTGATCTCAAGGTCAATGTGGCCCAAAAATCAGGATATTATTGAAAATATTGCTTTTTTTTTTCATGAGTGGATGAATTAGGGGGACATATTGTGTTGAGTTCCAAAGTAGAGGTCAAAAGGTCAATGTTCAAGATAACTCAGCCTGAAGTTCAGCAGTTGAGAATCTTGATTCAGCATTATATTCCAATTCAGAGTTGTGGAATGTAGGGTACAAAATGACAGCCAGCTTATTGGCTAAAATTAGGCCAAATTTTCACACAGCAAATGCAATGTGAAAAATGGCTTGCTAAATAAATAAATTGAAAATTAAAAATGCAGGCCATAATTCCCTAGCCATTTGTGACCATATCTTGCACAATGAAAGTATTTATTTCTGTTCACGGAATTTATCGCCAGTAACATCATAAACGAATTGAAGTAGAATAACCATGTTGACTGGACATGTGCTGGTCGATATCTTCCTGTCTAAGCCAGGGGAGACTACCCAAGTTATGGCCCTTGAATGATACCTGAAATGGTTCCGTTTCTTGATAGCGAGACTGCTTTGACAGCAAATGTCTTAATAAAGCATAAAACTAGCGAGCTTTCAACTGGATCAAAATTTTGCAAGCTGAGAAACGTGAAGGGCAAGAAGTCAACATTACATGAAGCTTCTGTTGCACCCTAGGTAAAAATACAAATAGGTGTTAAATGGGGATCGCCAGCCACACAATGCGGCGCTAGTGCTCCAACAGGTAAAGAAGACGTGGCATCATAAAATGAACAAATATAATCTCATTACATTATGACGTTCTTGCCTTTGTGCGCCATTTACCTCTTGGTACACGTACAGTTTGAGCTGGCTAACCCCTTGGCTATTTTTGTGTGAATTTGCACTGGTTAAAGACAATAGCTGTCCTATTATAAAAACAGCAGGTGATGTTAAATTTGACCTGTGATTTTTCTCTGAAGAAAAGTTTCCTATTTCGACCCCTGGGAATGTGAACAAACTCATAATACGGTCATGGCAATTCATTTTGAGATAGCTCGGCAGTTCTAGAGTTTGCATTCTGCCCTTTGGATATACCTAGCCCCCTGTTGATTTTGCAGTCAACAGGTCAAGAGTTGTTGAATTCACAAACTAGCCAATGCTACATTTTGGGAAAGCTAATTGTTTCACTACAAAATGAAAATATCTTTGTTGTGCTGGCACTTGTTGTAGTGCTGTCTCACTGAAACACCCTGCCTATACCCGTCACATTATTCTGAAACCAGTCCTTGATCTATCCTCTTAATGTTGAGCACCGATGAAGGAAGCAACAAGTTCCAATTTTTAGCTCATCCGGGCCGAAGGCTCGATGGGCTTATGTCATGGCCTGATTGTCCGTCGTCTGTCGTGTGTCGTCCATAAACATCTTCTTCTCTGAAACCGCTTGGCCGATTAGGCTGAAACTTGGCATGCCTGTTCCCCCAACTGAGTACACCAGAATTGTTCATGCAGTGTCGATACGATTTTAAATATGGCCGCCAGGCGGCCATCTTGGATTTCCCATGAAATTTTGTTATCGCGATTTCTCCGGAACTACTGCATGGATGTTTTTCAAATGTGGCACACAAGTTCCCCTTGGGGTCTAGTTGTGCAAGATTGGCCATCTTGAATTGATGGCAAGGTGGCCATCTTGAATTTCCCGACGAAACATTGTTATCGCGATTTTTTCAGGAACAACTACATAGATCTTTCTCAAATTTGGTACACAGGTTCCCCTGGGGTCTAGTTGTGCAAGATACCATTTGTGGTCCGATTCAAAAATCCAATATGGCCACCAGGCAGCCATCTTGGATTTCCCCATGGAACATTGTTATTGCGATTTCTCAGGAACTACAGCATGGATATTTCTCAAATTTGGTACACAGGTTCCCCTTGGGGTCTAGTTGTGCAAGATACCTTTTGTGGTCTGATTCAGAAATCCAATATGGCCACCAGGCGGCCATCTTGAATTTCCCGATGAAACATTGTTATCGCGATTTCTCAGAAACTACGGCATAGATCTTTCTCAAATTTGGTACACATGTTCCCCTTGGGGTCTAGTTGTGCAAGATAACTTTTCTGCTCTGATTTGAACTTCCAATATGGCCACCAGGTGACCATCTTGGATTTCCCCATGAAACTCTGTTATCGCGATTTCTCAGGAACTACTGCATTGATCTTTCTCCGATTTGATACACAGGTTCCCCTTGGGGCCTAGTTGTGCAAGATACCTTTTGTGATCCGATTCAAAAATCCAATAGGGCCACCAGGTGGCCATCTTGGATTTCCAGATGAAACATTGTTATTGTGATTTCTCAGGAACTATTCTATGAATCTTTCTCAGATTTGGTACACAGGTTACTTTTGGGGTCAAGTTGTGCAAGATACCTTTTCTGGTCCAATTTGAAAATCCAATATGGCCTCCAGGTGGCCATCTTGAATTTCCCCATGAAATATTGTTATCGTGGAATTCTCAGGAAATTACTGCATGGATCTTTGTTCTTTGTTCCCCTTGTGATCCAGTTGTGCAAGATACAATTTTTGATACATTTCGAAAATCCAATATGGCCGCATCTTGAATTCCCCATGAAACTGACCAGAGACTAATCATACGATCTCCCACTTGTAAGGAGGATGCTCTATCCCCTAGACCATTGCGGTGCCGTGAAATGAATCCAGGGGCTTGTTACTTACAGCGACAGTATGCATTGTTGTAGATACAGACTCGAATATGAAGGGAACTCATTGAGGTTGCTGAACAGTAGCTTTGAGGCTGAAACCTGTAGAGAGATAAGTAACAATTAGTGTTCATATTTATTTCCTTTTTTGATATAGAATCACGAGTGAGAAGATCAGTGATACTCAAGCACCATACAGCCCATCCTCACAAGCCAGGATCGATACACTGGCTTGGTGAGTTCTGGATATAAATAGATCAAGAGGTTTCCTCTAAATCAAACCAATCAATGAACGTGCTCAGCTAGCTCATTATGTCAATCTGCTGCCATGTTTGAGAGGTGACAGGTTTGAATTTCATCGCTGGCCAAACTGCTTTGATGTCAGGCTGACATTGACATTGTGGATCAAAGCAAAAACCACAGGCTTGGGATACCGACATGCTAATTCAAAACAACTGTGGGGGGATGAAATGTATGATTATATAATAGAGGCAATAATCCAAGATCTCATCCAGATAAATCCTCTGTGAAGAATTAGAATTTACCTGGACTTGTGAAGATGCAAACAGCCTTTTGACCCCTTTATCACTGGTCATCAACCTCATATATTCTGAAAGATTACATGATCCTAGGTTGGTAAAGTTAAAGATGTCATCAGTCTCAAACAGTTAGTGTTTGGGGTTGATTTCCTCGATTCTTCTTTCAGTTCCATAAATATTCTTAGCAAACCCTGCACAGAAAAATATGAGGGAGAACAGCAAGATAAGTCTTCGTAGTTCTGAAGTTTAGAAAATGATAGATTTCAGTTTGTTTGTATTCCATGTAAAAGTTCTGCCCACCGGCATAATGGTTAACACTATCAGAATACCCACCATGAAGCTCACAACTGTGTTCAACCAGAGAATGCACTGAACCTGCAAGAAAATGTTATTTATTTTATCAGGTTTAAGACAACATGAAATGTTCAGAATTTCAGCCCTGGTTGAGACTGTTTACTGGTGAATTATATGCGAGATCCATATAGTATAGTCTCAAATTATTATTTTCCTGTGAGGGTAAACGTGTAGTAGGTCTACTGGGCAAATTACCTTGGCAGATTAAGTTTAGGCTATCCATAATAAGGAGGTTCAACAATAGGTGAGTAGGTAGGTTGAAAGGCATTTTCATTTCATTTTATTTTATCATTTTGGCAAATGTTATTTTGAGAGAGCTTTTATAACACAAGATTTGAAACTGGTTATAACTCAGAAAGTAGTATATGGTAACACTGTTGAAACATTGAAACAGACCACCATTGGAATACATATGGCAGCAAACTCAGAATTTCAAATTTAAAAAATAAAAAAAATAATTGGGGCTACTGAGGTGATAGGTAATACATGTAGCAGTCATGACAGGAACTCATTCATTCTATTTGTAACATCATGCTTGCATGCCTTGAGCTTATATATTTGGATAGTACCTGCATTATTGGGACAGTGCTAGGTGCCTAATAGATCCTGGGAGATTATATGAGAATTTCATTTATTTGCTTTCTTCTAATTTGATGGCTCCACTGGGTGGGCATAATATCAATATTCTTTGCTATTTTCTTCTATTGTGCACCTAAAATCCCCAAATGCATAATTAATGGATAATCGAACTGTAGACAATTGGTGATTGAAATGTGTTGAAGTTTACACAATATATAAACAATAAATTTGAAATAGATCTAATTCAAGGAATGTTCTGATGCCCTCATCTTTAGCCTCAATATTAATATCAGCCTCTTAGTGGCAAGCATAGGCAGCTAATGTATATCATATAGCCAACTCTGGCAACCAATGAAAATTCACCTGTCACCTTGTGATGTAGTATGTACAACTTAAATTATGAGAATGTATATATGACATTGTCAGATTTTACTGGTTTCAAGTGCGGAGAAATATAGGAGAAGGCAGAAATGCCCTGGAAATTTACTTTTAGCTTGACCGAAGTTCACAATTTCACAGTCTGGAGACAGTATCTTCAACATATTCCGCTCCAGGATTTTATCTCAGAGTATTATTTACTAGGCCTTCACATGTTAACACATTTGTTAACACCTCTTTACATGCATCACACATCTCAGTGGTTCAGTGCCCTTGTGTATTCTTCATGTAGTTTGGTCAACAAGTACAATTCAATTCTGAAAGTAAACAGAAATATGTTAGATAAATGAGAAACCTGGTAACGAGTACATGTATTCCACAGTGGCTTGGTTGCAGTAGTTGTCCTTTTTCGATGTTTATATTTTTTTCTTCCATCAAGAATATAATTATTTCCCAAATTTTCATATACCACAATGACAGTGGATATCACAAAAATGAGTTCTATACGACCTACAATGATCTACATACCACTCCTCTTATATCTTTATCTATAATACTGTAGATAATTTTTTAAATCTATACGACCTACACTGATCTACATACCACTCCTCTACTATATCTTTATGAGACGAAGACGACCATTGCTAACCATGCCACTGTGAAGTAGGCACATTCCTTTCCTTTGAAATACATGTGGTACCGGATTTTAAACTAAAGAGAAATCTCCGTTTTCAATCAGAATAGCTATCATTTCATACTATTGCAGCATACTGATTAGGGCCAGATTTCAATGTATGCTGGGTTGAATTTGCATTTTGAGGGGTACCAAAAAATCCATTTTTTGTTGTTGTTTTTTTGCATATATATAATACTTGAATGGGCCCTTAACAATGTTCAAGCAAGGAATTTCAGGTACTGGTGATAGTATGAAATAAAGAAATTTATATCAAACTAAATGACCATAAAATTTGAATACAGTTAATATGGCATTCTTGGAGTTCCATGATACATGTGGTACCTTCCAGGTAATAGCACTGGCTGTATGGCATGTATGGTATATTGTTACTCATCATGTTTTCACTTTGTATTACTATTTCCTTGTAGTACCCTTAACTATTCTGTTTGATATGGTTCTGGGCCATAAACACAGGAGCCGCGGAGCACATTTGAAAGTGGAGGGGCTGAACTCTATACCGGCCCTGTTAAATGTTGGATTGGTGCTATCTAATGTAGGCCTTATAACATTGCGGTCCCAAAAAGGGAAGGGCTTGAAGTTGTCACAATTATTAGCAATGTAAGCAAAAAGATCATTTCTTGGAATAGGGAGATAATTTGTTGCATATTTACCATCCACACCAGTTATCATTGACTACAAATCTGCCCTAAGCTGCAGAAATAGAATGAAAAGGGAAAATATGAACCACAAAAGTACACCTGAACTCGCACTTCACAGGTCAGAGGTGCCATGAACCTATCATCTAGGAATCAAGGGATCCATTAAACATTTAAAGTGCAAACATTCTTTAAGACTAGTAAAATAGCATGGGATGTCCTGCATTGAAGTCATCAAGCAGGGAGAGCCCTTCATCCATGTTGCTACTATTCTATATAGGGATATGTTTCAGCTAGCTTCTTGTGGAGGGGGGGGAGAGGTGTACATACTTCAGGGATTATCAGGTCCAATCCAGGTGCCTCGAGAAAAACAAAAATCTAAATGTTTCCTTTCTTATGAAATATACACCTGATACATGTAGCTAAGGATTCAAAGGGTACTCGCCCATGCCAACTTGTGGGCGTATTGTAAATCTCCTGCAGCCTCTTTTGGCTTCAGATTTCTGTTTGACCTGTCACAGATTCCAGTCAAGAAATTGGGTATTTTAGTGTTCTTGTGCAAATTTTATTTCTTAATCCATAAATGTTTCAGCTTCCTTCTCAGGTTTAGATTGTTCAAGAAACTAAAACCTATCGACTTGAAGCTAAAACTTATTACCATTCAATGACCCCCCCCCCCCCTCTCTTTCACACAACAACAATAAATTATAGTCATGAAATTATTTATCTCGTTCTGCCTGTCATAGCGAGTGTAATCTACAGGAAGTACGACAGGGTAGTCTGACAAATTAAACCTTCATCCGGGTGGATCGCCACATGTCACAGACAGTGTATGTTGTTGTTGTTGTTTATAGGTTCGTTTTCTGTTCCTGGCTTTGCCTTCGTAGATCGGGACTTTTTCTGTTGGAGCTTGACATCTCGAGCGCATGGCACAAGTCTTTGAATCAGCATAGCCCCTGCAGCACCGACATCGGACTTCCAAAATATGAAATAAATCGATTTGTCTGAGCTCGAAAACCTGCAAGATGTGGTTCCGTCAATCAGTCAAAGCGTAACGTCAAAGGGACGTAACTAGCAATTCACCTTCTCTCAAAAAAGACCGATTTGAAAGTGGACGCGCACGTAACTCGACACCGACGACCATCTTTACCTCCAATTAACAAAGAGTTTTCTATTTTCCTCAATTTTTAATGTTACCATATTGATCCATTTTAAAATGGTACAATGCTGGTACAATATACCGAGGATGGATATTCTTACCCTCAAACAAACGAGAGTCAATGTAGGACCGACATTGGAACACCGAAGAATGTAAATCACAATGTACCGTTAGCCGTCGCCAATGATGTACCAATATATAATGTTACATCGTCGGCAACATCCAATGGTACCATGATGGTCCAACATAAATTGTTACATTGCTGTAACACTCAGTGGTACACGAATGTACCACTAAATATCGGTGTCATATTGTGCGGAAAACGCGTGTGTAGTTCAGAAACCCGCCTCATGCTAAAGAGCCCGGATATAGTGGATTAAAAAACTGCTGCGTGCCACGTCTCAATGCACCTGCTCTAGTGTTACAAGACTTAGTTAAATTTGTGCAAGTCTGGGATTCGAATGTAACCTATTTTAGGGAAAGTTTCTTACTGGTAACTACATAAAGCAAGTTATTTCAGAAAATCATCAAGATTTGCACTGACTGATACTACGTAAATAATTAACTTATATATACAATGTACCACAGAATACATGTATAAGAATATTATACAATAACCAAATATGACCATGTGTCAAATGAATTTAGATATATGAAACATGCAATCATGAAATACCATTCGAAAAGTTGGCTGTTGGTACCAGCCTGTTCACATCTAAATTCTGCTAGAATATGTCTCATCTGACAAATCTAACAGTGCAATTAAAATTAGTGGTTGTGAAGCATGAGCTCAGAAAGTTTGTCTGCTGGGCAGACTTCTCTGTTGGCCAGCTGATGAAATCTTGTAATGACGAGTCCCAATGCTGGGTGAGGCTTATTAAAGGTAGTATTTAACAGTGGATGCAGTGAAAGAGAAGTTCTATTCCTGTATCCCGGATGATGCAGCAGAATGTCGTCACAAGGCAGTTTGGGTTCTGATGGTTTACAGTAATATCCCTCTAATAATTCAATCACAGGAAGTGAAATTTGAGGGTGGTCAAATTTATTAGGAGAAGTTAACAAAAAAAATTCGAAATCATGCATAAAATCCATTATTTCTTTAGTTATTTCCATGATTTTACAGGGCGATCAAATTTATTAGAGCCACCGAATGAATTGTGTCCCCAAAGTTGGTGATGATTGAATATTGATAGGAGGATTGAAATCTTAGAGGGATTACCATATGACTTGCATAGGTGTACACGGACATTCTCTAGATAATTTGATAATTTCTATAACCATGATATACACAACCTCTCAAAATTGGGTTACAATATTTACACACTCACATTCAAACACTTTGAATTTTATATTTGTGACAATTAACTTTTGTATATTTCTATACAATGTGCTGCTCACTCTTAAACATATATAGAACACATATAGAAAATGTGTAAATAAAATATACCCTGAAATATGTTACATATGTACCTGTTTTTCGATATAACGTGTAAACAAATAGACTGCCTCTGTATGTTTCGAAGTTGTGCATGAAACAGGAACTATGGTATGGACTGAACACAAGATTGTTGACTGCCAGCATAAAGGGCCATAACTTGGTCGAAAATCATTGAGAACACGTACAACACCTAACTGTATATCTACAAGGTACTAGGCATTCTCACTCCACCAGAGACATGCTACCACAATGCCTCTGGCGGATAATGAAAGCTGGCGTAGTATGTGATAAATATTCATGAGCACGAAGAGTCATGTGACCTAGCACATAACAGCCAATGACCGCCATTTGTATCTCTGATCGGCAACTCCACAAGCGGCTGTCAGGATGTATATGCTCATTCTGTCCACGAAAATCAACATATTCTATGGTGTAATGGTCAGCACTCTGGACTTTGAATCCAGCAATCCGAGTTCAAGTCTCGGTACGGTACGTAGAACCGAATATTTTCTTTTTTCCCTCTAACAATATTTGTTGTTGTTATTTTTCATTGATGCATATATTTGTACGTGTCATTGAAGATTGGAATTTTGGCGCGGTCCTAAGCTTTCCTATATAAAATATATTTTATCGATGAATTGCTTAATCCATAAGCCTATTTCCAAAATTATATATCATAAGCAAACATCCTTCTTTCTCAAAGTGGAAACTATAGCTAATTTCTGGTGATCCAGTAAACTGAACATTGAACCTGTCACAGATAGTCCGCATCAGCTGTTCCTCTATTTTCCGTGGAAAATGCGCAGGTGCGCGCAGTTCAAGTAGCCAAGTGGGTCGACTGCCAAAGGACTGGACAATACAGCTGCTGTGATTGGCCACTTAAGAACAGCCGGCAATACTTGAACTGGGCAGCGTTTGCCGGAGTAAAGCATAGGGCGACAATGGGTACAAGGCATCTTCCATGTAACTTTCCAAATTCTCCATCAAATATCAGCCAAGATATGGACCGGACAACTGGATAAAGGGCAAAATGCGTTACAAAAACTGACAGTGCACATCTGCAAGGTACTAGGCATACACAATTGCAAGGCAATAGTCATCCCATGTAAGTTTTGAAGTTGTCCGTCAAAAATAGTAACCGAGATATGGTCTGGACAAGAAATTATTGATTGATGGGATGAAGGAACATATATCTGTGAAAAATCATCGAAATGCGTAAAAAATACCCTGACAGTTCACATCTGCAAGGTAAAATGCATTTTCTATGGAAGTTGTAAAGTTGTCCATCAAGTAGTAGCCGAAATATGGTTCAGGCAAGAAATTGTTGATGGATGTACATCCAGATCTATATGCTGATTACATGACCCCGAAGCTCGATTGGCTGAGGGGTAAAAAGTATGAACAAGAAGTTTACACCAGCAGCCACACAGCACTGCATGTGTCAGAGTGTAGAGTCACACAGCACTGCATGTGTCAGAGTGCAGAGTCACACAGCACTGCATGTGTCAGAGTGCAGTCACACAGCACTGCATGTGAGAGTGCAGAGTCACACAGCACTGCATGTGTCAGAGTGCAGTCACACAGCACTGCATGTGTCACAGTGCAGAGTCACACAGCACTGCATGTGTCAGAGTACAGAGTCACACAGCACTGCATGTGTCAGAGTGCACGAGTCACACAGCACTGCATGTGTCAGAGTGCAGAGTCAATCTTGTTTACACTTTGCATGGAGAAATGTCAATAACACTTTCTCCTTTTGTTGGTCAAAACAAAACAAACATACAACAAATCTTACAGGATTGCTCGTGTACAAATATTCAGCTGGTTTAAGCAAACTAAATGCCTGTCCAATTCAGACAAAGGGAGATAACCAGAGGAATATGATTGTGTGATGACTTGTATTATCTCCCATATTCAATGAATTTAATTAATTTTTCAATCAATCACATGAAATATCAATCATGCAGTATCTCGATATATGATAAACATGATTCATTGTAAGTCTGACATTTATTCGATGGAAATAATATTACAATAATAATGAACTACATTTAATTAATAATAATCCTTTAATAATCTATGTACAATGACTATTTGAAATGTATGTACAGTCCTTTAATAATCTATGTACATGTACAATATTCATCAACAATGTTCATCTCCGGAAAGAAACAACAACTGGGGTGAAGTTTCATTTCTTTCCATGATTTCATAAATAGTATCTTTTCCACATAGTAACAAACATGTGTATAAGAGTTTTTTGACAAGTATTATAGTGGGCAGTAATGAGAAGGTCACTGTTATCTCCTTAACCTATCCACATCTTCCACAATACCGACCAATCGCTGACGAGCTTTCTTGTTGATGTGGTCCACACAATGGACCAGTGAGATGAGTTGTTTGTTGGAGTATACCTGCAAATAGTCAAGTGGCACGCATATCAAACTAGGACATGGAAAGTGATGTTCTCTGGTTGACGTATTGTCACTTCACATAACCTGATGTAAGAGTTCGCGTTGTGGCATTATATGGGACCCATCATCAAGTCACTATTTCTTTATTGATATGTGTCATTGTAAATTAAGCCTATATCGACTTTTTCTACACATCAATCCGATCCGCGTGTTCTACTGTTTCGGGTTTTTAGTAACTCGCAGTTCAATCTCAAACATTTTGCTGCAGACGTACACATGGTACAGGCGAATAACATGATCATGTATGGTCAACGATTTGGTCTCTCAGCCATAATAAAATAGTACTAGATGACATTTATTCGATGAATTCATTATAACAGAATTAATATTGATGTAGCCACGAACGGGTGATACAATCTTGTCGTTTTACGATATGAAATCAGTTGGATCAATCCACGGCACATCGGCGAAGTATGGCTCGAGAAAACACCTGTTACTCGTCCAATATCAAGATGGCCGCTCCCATGTTTACCGAATTCAGATATCCGGCGGCGCAGCAGCACATGCCCATTTATTGTGGCAGCAAATGAATTGCAAATGAAGCCAAACGAAGCAATCTCAAAGTAGAAACCAGTTCAAAAGGCTAATTAAATAATTGCTGAAAAGACAATAAAGTTATTTGAGTTCTAAGAACTCTGTGCACTAGCTGATACAAGGGGTGAAGGGTGAGAGCAGTATTTCATTTGAAATTCTGTGCCCCCTAATAAATCAACACTGGATGTTCCTTCCCCAATAATAACCTTAGCCAGATAGGATTCCAGTTAGACTATGCCACTTTCACCCTGCCTCTCAAATATCTAGGTTACCCACTGAAGAAATGGTGATCAAGAATTTTCTATGACTGCTTTGTTTGATGGAGTCATAAATGGCAGTTTTGGGCATATTTTTTAGACAAAATTCCAATAAAAGGCTATGACCAAAACATTGAAAATGACAAAAAAAGATCATTGGAGGGAGAGGGGATAAACTTACCCTGATACAGAAAATTGAAAACTTAAAATGTGAGTAATTGCCAGGTCATGGCTACCGGCAGATTGGATTAATTATTATAAATTAGGTTCTGATGTCCTGATTCAGTAAAGGCAGCATCACATCTTTAAAACCATCATTTTTTTACTCACAATGACAGTAGTGGCACCACCTTGTGTACATAATAGACAACTGCTCCAAAATTGACTGGTTTGACACTATACAATTGCTCACCCCCTCTTCCACCCACCCCCTTCTCTCCAAACATACATGTAAATGGTTTGAGTGTCCCAAAGAAATTAATAAAAGCTGTTGAAATTGTTAAATAATCATGAAACCACAAATGCTTGATAATGAGAATAAATTTGTTAAGAAGTAATTGCTATTAGAATGGATAAAGTGTATGAAAAAACAAAATGCATTTCTTTTAGGGGGAAAATTCAAGCTGCCAAGTGAGCAGATGGACTGATGATCCTATATCAACTAATATGATAGCTGGAGGCAAAAAACGTTTCTGGCCAGCAAACCAATTTTTCGCGTTGTCTTTGGCCAGAGACAATTTTGTTTTTGCCTAAATGAAAGTAAATTTGCTGCAATGATGTTTTTCCTGGATTTTACGTGATCAGAAGTGAATTCGTGGTTGATTTTAGTTCTAACATTGCCGAATTCAGCTTTTTCCACGTCATAGATAGAACTCGAGCAGATCAGGCGAATTAATCATTTATGAACTGTTTTGATACTGTTTTCTTGCGAAAATTAAAATGCTTGCTGTGGAGTGAATTAATTCTCATCCATTTAGCATGTTTAGTAGGAAAGAAACAGGATTTTCCAATGATTTATTAAATGTACACATGCAAATGCAGACCAGTGCAACAATGTTTAGTGAGGTGAGAAATAAACATTAATGTGTACCATTGGCCAGTTTCTGTTGGTTTGTTTGTCATCCGTGAGCAAGCATTCATTGACCGAATACTTGTACTATCTCATACCATAAAGTGGCAATGGCCAATTGACTAAATATTATTTGACATTCCAAGAAACATTCACACACATTACTAAGAACATTATTGTTTTACTTTAATTAATGTGATTAATGCGAGTTCTGGGCATTTTATTGAAATTGAACGAGTTTTAATAAATGTGACGGGTCACTATTTACGCTAAGCTAATGAGAGTGACCTCCCCTGATGTAAGCTCTCGACTCAAAAGAGTTACGTTCGTGTCGATTGCGAGATTCGCTGAAGCAGGAAAGTTTTGTCCGGCTGCACGAAAAATCGGTAAATATGACTACCTATGTGATAGTTTTGCTACAATCATTGCTGCAGTAATCTTCCGTAAAGTTCAATGACTTGAATGCTGCACTGTTTAGGCCGAGGCAATGTTTAGTTGTTTGACATCAAAATGATTTAGATCAGTATGTTCACGATGGGGTACCGCGCCACGTGGTTTTGGCGGGCTTCTATCATTAGTACATGTATTTGTGTTTGAAAACATGCACACGCATTTTTGTCAGACCGAATGTTACATCTATGAGCAGAAATTATGTGATGCCAATGAACCTTGTTTAGGAATAATTTCCCTAGAAATTATGAAATAATTTGAATAATTTTAATTGACGATAATAAGTTGTTATGGAATTAATGCTTGGAGTTCATTATTGAATATCTCGGGTAAACATGGTAAATGTCCGCAGATGAATGAAGTTTGAAGAACTCCTTTTCTGTGTAATTTTAATGGATTGTGCAGATTACCAGGGTGTTTATCAGGTTCGCATAAATTGTTTAAATCAGTCATATTGAATTCAGATTGAATTCAGATTAAAATCAGATAGAATTGTAATAGAATAACTGTACTCCATGAATCGGTCCATCAATGCATTATCAAAGGAATATCTGGTAATTGTGGTGAAATTTAGGAAAGACAAATAACACAAATCAGGCTCGTGGTTTAAATCGATCGTGATTTTAATGTTGCTAATTCACTTCAATTGATTTATTTGTTTACATTCGGGTTAATTAATTATAGAAAAGGCCTAAAATAGGATTGTCCATGTAACAGAGATTTCATTCATATATGTCCAGTACAATACACAACTAATGGAATTTCGTTGGATACCCCAAGTCGTATGCATTGGACCGCGAGTAGTATATAAAGGGGCAATACAGGGACAAAATGCCATGATGTTTTAATTAGCATTGTTGTTTTGTCAGAAGTATTATGCATGGCTAAGGCCATGGTATACTAGTCATTGACAGGTTATTATAGAATTTTGAGTCATAATAATCAATTTTATAGTACTTGATCTCAACTGGTGATACTGCTAATTGACGTTTGTATGCCAAGTCATGTATAATGAGTGAATTTGTTGAAGCTAATAAGTCTGTATTGTTGTCTTACAGGTCACATACACTCCCCTGGTTTTTCCTATATTATGCGGGTTCGATATTCGGCGGATTAAGTTCCATTTCTGTGACATTGGAAACTAGTAGTGGTAAAATGGGGGTCTCGCATCATTGGATTTTTGATGCGTTGGTATTCCTCCAGGAACTATAAGCTATAAGCAGAGCAGATAACTGTGTGTATACGGAACGAATACGAATGTCCAGAAGCTGAATAAACATTCTATTAGGCAATTAAGTGTTTTCTTCCTTTGATGCAGTGATCGAACGGGACATTATTTCACCCCCTCTCACACTGGTGTCAGAAGTGGGATCAAAGGAAGTTATTTAACAGCTGCAACGCTATTAAAGAGAAAAAAACCAGGGTCGAGTTGTATCACCATCTGTACTGGAATAAGATGGCTGACGATGAAGCGGCGGATGTTGTTGCCTTACGGCAGGAAATGGAACAGTTGCAGTTGGCTCTAGAGTCTAGCAGCTGCCACTGGTGAACAAGCGGCTCGAGAACAGCGTGTCCCAACAAAAATAGTACTCCCACCACCAGTTAAATTGCCCTACTACAGTGGGAAGGATGATCCATTAGTATGGATTGAAAGGGCAAGGCGGACATTATCTTCACAACAGTTAGAAGGCGAGGCTGGGGTGTTGTTTTTGCGGGACTATCTTCAAGGCACTGCAGAAGAAGAAATTCGACATCAGAGACCAGACACGCCAGACGGACTTTTTGAGATTCTTAGGGCAGTCTTTGGCAGTCGTGCATCAAGACCGCAGTGCATGAGAGAATTCTAACAGGACACAGACTTCGTCAGAGACAATAACCGAATATTCTCATGCTTTGGTGTCAATCGTGGAGAAGATTGATGTGACTGCAGCAGAAAGGGAACGCCTTCTGAAGGAACAGTTTGTGGAGGGTGTTCGACCTGTCGCGATACAGAGATTCCTGAAACGTCGGTGTAGAGACAATAATAGACTGACTTTCCTTCAATTGCGGAAAGTGGCTCTAGAGGAAAGCGAAGAGTCCCCAACTTGCAAGGCGCAAGTCAAAGAACAATGTGCAGAACACTGTGTAATTACATCTAGTAATGAAACCCCTAAATGGGCGAGTGAACTGATAGAACTCACTAAACAGTTAGTTCGTAGCCAAAGTTCTCAAAGTGTGCCTAAGAATGAGAATGTTCCTTCACCTTATGTAGCCCCGAATCCCAAGTTACCTTATGTACCCTCAAACCCCAACCCCCAATATCAAGGCACATTTAGCAACAGTGATAGGGACTTTAAATGCTTCTACTGTTTGAAAAATGGACACATGAAACGTCATTGTAAGAAGCGATTGTGGGATCTTCAACAACAAAGGCGAACAGAGCAAGACCAAGCCAGTACAGCCATGATGTCGGGAGTTCAAAGTTGTGCCGCAAACAAACAGGACTTATGACGCCAGGTAGTGGGTAACAGCTCTGAAGTGGAGGCAGAAATAGCCGGACATAAATTTACTTGTTTATTAGATACAGGGTCACAAGTAAGCACTATAACTGAGTCCTACTATAATGAATTTCTCAGTGACCATCCGATAGAACCACTCGTATGGCTGAATCTCACTGCAGCTAATGGGTTAGCTTTACCTTATATAGGGTGTGTTGTTACCACAGTCAAAATATGGGATACAATCATTGAGGATGTGGGTATTCTGGTGGTAAAAGATCCAGACTGTCTAAATAGTACGGGGCGTCCGGGTCTCATGGGGATGAATATTCTTGGTCACATTTTTAAGTTTCAGACAGTGCCGGTACAAACTGTTACTGCTGATCACCCGAAGCAAAGGTCCAAATTCGTTCGCACAACAGGAGATGAAGTATTGATTCCTGCATCCACCATTGCTAGAGTGAGATGCACAGGAGTACCTGCAGAGAAACACATTCTAGTTGAGCCTTTGCGTCAGCAGCCAGTGGGTGGCAAATTGGTGGTTGCTCCTACTCTCTCAGATGGGTACGTGGAAGTCCTGAATGCGACAGACCAGGACATGTGGTTACCCCCTGGGACCAGGCTGGGTATAACACAGGACTGTACATTAGCCGAGGAGCTGAAAGTTTCTTTGGAGGTCAACCGAATCACTGTGGATGCGGTCAGGCATGACATTTCCGGTTTTGTCCCTACCCGTCGGTTCAATAACTTTGATGGAACTCCCGAAGAGCTTATGAGGGCGAACAATCTATTCAAGGAGCACGGTGATGTGTTTTCTCCAGGTTTGGGCAAGGCGCAGACAACGAAACATCAGATTCACACTACAGATGAGATCCCGGTGAGCATGCCTTATCGCAGGATACCTCCAAATCTGGTAGGAGAGGTCAAGTCGCACCTTCAAGATCTCTTGGATCAGGGAATTATCAGGCACAGTGAGTCCAGTTATGGAGCCCCTCCCGTGCTCGTGCGGAAGAAAAATGGAGAACTTCGACTCTGCATAGACTATCGAAAGATGAATGCTAAAACAGTTCGCGATGTCTACCCCATACCCAGGATCGAAGAATCACTGGATGTGATGTCCGGTGCGCGTTATTTCTCAATGATGGATTTGAAATCTGCTTACAATCAGATTGAGGTTGGAGAAGAAGACCGGCCTAAGACAGCATTCACAACTCCATTTGGGCACTACGAGTATAATCGTATGCCCTTCGGGCTAACAAATGCGCCGTCCACCTTTCAACGTTTGATGACAAACGTCTTCCGCGAAGACTTGATGGAACATATGTTTGTATATCTTGACGATATAATCATCTGGTCATCGACCATGACGGAACATCTGGATCGCTTGGAGAGCGTTCTGAGAAAGTTACAGAAACATGGGTTAAAAGTCGAGCTTGACAAGTGTCATTTCTTTAAGAGCGAGGTGAAGTTCCTAGGACATGTGGTGTCCAGTGCTGGGGTGTCAACCGATCCGGAAAAAATCCAAGCAGTGACAAATTGGCCCACTCCGGTGACCTTGCGACAGCTGCGTACATTCCTCGGATTCGCATCATATTATCGACGATTTGTGGGCGGGGTCGCCTCTCTTGCATCACCACTGTATGAGATAATAAGTAAGTGTGGAGACTCCAAGAACAAGCAACGGAGTCGAAAACCGGTCAAGGACTGTACAATTGTTCACTTCTGGACTGATCAGTGCCAGGCAGCATTCCAATGCCTTAAGGATAGGCTAACCAGTTCTCCTGTCTTGGCGTTCCCCGACTTTTCAAAGCCATTTGTTCTGGAAACTGACGCCAGTCATGGTGGGTTAGGAGCGATACTGAACCAGGAACAAGATGGTGAACTAAGAGTCATCTCCTATGCGTCTAGAGGACTTCGTCATCCGGAAAGACAACCCGGCTATTCAAGTGAAAAGATTGAACTTTTGGCCTTGAAATGGGCAGTGTGCGACAAGTTTCGACCTTACCTGACAGGTGCAACGTTTGTGGTTTACACGGATAATAATCCGCTAACTTACCTGATGTCCAAAAGCAAAGTACCAGCTTTGGAGCAAAGATGGGTGAATGCCTTAGCCGGATTCAATTTTACATTCCGATTTCGGTCCGGACGGTCAAACATCGCAGCAGATGCCTTATCACTGTTCAGAGTCAGATGGATGGAATACTTGGGAGTACTGCATTATTGGAAGAGCTGCAAGGTGCAGTGCTGCAGAGCATCTATGTACAGATCAATACAATAGGAGCAGCTGCAGAAGCTGGAACAACTGAGTTCTCCACTGGACTGCCTTGCTGGGACAGTGAGAGTTTGTCGAAATATCAATCAGAGGACCCCGTAATCGGCAGATTGATACACTAGGAAACTGGGTCGTCGCCCTACCATGACTGAACGTTCCAATGAATCTAAGCCGACGTTACTATTACTGAAACAGTGGGATCGTATTGTCCTCCGGAAGGGAGTGTTATTCCGCCGCATCAAAGGGAACAACGGCGAGATCCAACTCAAGGTGTTACTGCCAACATGCTTACGAGAGAAGGTCCTACATGATCTTCATGACGCGGCAGGTCATCAAGGAGCAGAGCGCCTCGAAGCACTGGTGCGCGAACGGTGCTGGTTTGCTGAGATTGCCAGACATGTGGAAACTTACCTGAAAGGTTGTGAAAGGTGTACTCGTGGAAAGGGACCGTACATACTCCCAAAGACGTCCATGGAAAGACTCGTCGCGACAAAGCCACTAGAAATTGTTTCGATGGACTTCACAATGATGGAAAAAGCTCAAGGCATGGAAAACGTCCTCGTTGTGACAGATTGGTTCACGAAATTTACTATCGCTGTTCCTACTCGTGATCAAAGGGCCCCTACAGTCGCTAAAGTGCTCGTTCGTGAATGGTTTACTCGTTACGGTGTACCGCAAAGACTGCACTCCGATCAGGGCCGTAACTTTGAGGCGGATGTGATCACAGAGCTATGCAAGCTCTACGGGATTCGTAAAAGCAGAACTACGCCCTACCATCCCGAAGGAAACGGGCAAACAGAACGTTTTAACAGAACCCTTCACAATTTGTTGTGTACGTTGCCAGAGAACATGAAACGACGTTGGCCAGATCATTTGCAAGAACTGTGTTTTGCGTACAATGCTACTCCGCATGCGAGCACTGGTTACACACCATACTATTTGTTATTCGGGCGAGAGGTTAACCTCCCTGTGGATCAACTCCTAGGAGTAGGACAGCAGGATGATCACTTTACTGAAGGTGATGACATCTACAGCGAGTGGGTATCCATCCACCAAGCGCGACTCTGGCAGGCTCGCCAGCATGTGCAGAGACAACTGGAAGCAAAGTATGCTGCTAGAAAACGGCGCCATGAGAATAGAGGAGTCGATGCTCCCATCAAAGTAGGGACTCTTGTCTATGCGCGGCAACACCTCCCTGGGCGTCGTAAGATCACTGACAAATTTGGACCAAAGATCTACAAAATTCTGGATCACCACGACGGTGTGTATACATTAGAGTTGGCAGATGAAACTGGAGGTATCAAGCGCACTGGGCGTAGGGAGATTACTCCCGTGGAACTTCGACGATATCCTGATAGAGAAGAACCCACGGCGGTGTCTAAACCGGCTAACCGGACGGAATCAGACAGAGACACTGATGACCAAGGATACCCTACATGTATCATTCTCCAACCCGTGCTACCCACAGCTGAGGCAGAACATGGAAATCCTCGCCGGCAAACTCGTGAAACTGCCCAGCCACCAGAGACACAGCTTCGAAGAAGCACTCGTCCTACGGCAGGGGAACACACTAACCCCTACCATCTTCCACGGTCAGCAGTGTAGGCTACTTTGTAAATATTGACGTTTGACTTGATAGCTGTTATTAATGTACGACATTGTATTTCCGTCATCGATGTTAGTTAAGTATCATGAGGACATGATAGATTTTCGAGGGGAAGCATGTGACGGGTCACTATTTACGCTAAGCTAATGAGAGTGACCTCCCCTGATGTAAGCTCTCGACTCAAAAGAGTTACGTTCGTGTCGATTGCGAGATTCGCTGAAGCAGGAAAGTTTTGTCCGGCTGCACGAAAAATCGGTAAATATGACTACCT
>JAVTVY010005353.1:0-41399 GCA_036873755.1 Hanleya hanleyi
TCACCGAAATCAAGACGCCATGAAAAATCACATTATGGGAAGACGATATGTCATCTAACAAATGTAGGTCAAATGTCAAGGCCACGGGGACCCCAAAATCAGGAAATTGTTAAAAATTTATATTTTTGTCAGGATGATAGATACATTACGGGGAGTCGATGTTTCACACGCAAAGATTTGTATTAGGTCAAGGTGAAAGGTCAAGGTCACTCGGACCCCAAAATCGGGAGATTGTTGAAAATCACGATAAAGTCGATAAATAAGGAGAGACGATGTATTGTGCGGGCGTATATTAAAGCCAACTTTAGCATGAACTGTTATGTCGGTATCATGTTGGTATCACTTGTATCGCATCCGTCTATACAAACATTTCATGCCGGTACCAGTAAAATATTCTTCCGGAAAGTGACAACACTCGGGCAGGGGTAAGGGGTGATATCAGTAGTATTTCAATCTTAGCTACTACACTGCGAGCAATCCACGGAATTGTCACATGCCTTTTTTCACTTGCCCATCACCTAAATGTTGATGCATGATCATGCCTTTGTACAGTATAATAATGCATTATTTCACAGATATCAAAGTTCCTTTTCATAAATATGTCTAACAGCAATTGTGTCGAATCTTTCATCGCATCTCAAAATTGTTATCACCCACAACAGTATTTGAGCACCATAAATCTACATAAATATATCCGTGCCAAATACATGAGGTATTGGTCAGAATTATTCAGTTTATGGCTAGTTTTGACAATTTCTGGAATTTTGGTGTAATGGAACTGGGGAAATTTCAGCAGTTTTGCACTCGGACTCGTCCCCAAAATCCATTATATGGTCATATAAGCTTGTTGTAAGCTTGTTCATCAGACCATATGTGTATGATTTGATGTATAATGATCCCATTTTACATGATATATTAATTTATCAAAAGTAAGAAAATATTGCAATATCGTGGACGAAAAAACTGCATTCCGTTTCAAATTTATTATTACCGATGAGGAAAGGGTATATCAGTTGTACGTCCACACACAATATTTAAATCTGCATTCACTTTATGGCGTGTTCTTCAGAAGTAAATCCACGTGTTACTAGTTTGATTAAATCCCGGAATTATGTATTATGGGCGAAGGAGTAATTCCAGGATTATTTTACTCGATCATCCCGTCATCAACTTCATGATTTTATACCCTTACTAAGTCCTTCGTCCATTGTCGATGTTTTAATGTATAAGGACTCCAGTTAATGTGTTTCATCTGATCAGAAAACAAAATAGTGCATTGCCCCGGAAAGAATATATGTAAAATTGACCATTTTTCGGACGTCTTTTAATTCCTCTGTCCAGATTTCATCATGCACAAGGTAAATGGTATATCTACTTAGTACAGACACATAAATTGCACTTCAGCGCCAATGATTGGTAATACTGTCCAGATGTAGCATCATCCACGGTTGTTGAATTAGTTATATATATATTTTTATGTTTAAGTGGAGGGGGGTAGATACTTCATCTGCTGCCAGTATGGTAACAAACGACAGTTGTAGATGACAACAGGTATTTTCCAATGCCCCAAACATTGTTGACAGCGATGCACCTCGATATCGAAAGATAAGCTCTTTTCAGGATTTGTCCCCTCCTTGGAGAAGAAGTATTTCAGCACATTTTTGAGACTACGCAGTATCAAAATCGTGTATCGTATTATTATTTTCAGTATTCGTTGAGAACTACTGAAAGGTATTTGTTGAAATCAAGGAAATTGAAACACTTCCCTATGCAATTTTAGCTCCATGAAAAAAATTATTTCAAAAACTGAGAAAATATCTTTAGGTGACACAATTGGCTGTGCCCCCAAAGCAGATATTTTCTGTTCGTAATTTAGGTAATTTTTCAGCTTTTATATTTCTCTTTAATTTATTGATGTTTATCTAATAGTACCCCTGATATATACAATTCTTATTGTAATTTTATATTCAGAAACTAGGGAAACACCTAAATATTGAACGCACTGCCATCTTAGGGGGCCTTGTGTGATTCGATAGATGGTGGAATATAATTATTTATTAACAATACCTCCTTTGGATGTTGTTGTCACCACTGGATAGTCTTTGCTAATCCCGTGTTGGTGGTAGTGGTGATGTGTTGCGGGCCCTACGTGTACTCTATCAGAGTCTTTCACATGAACCTGATAGGCTGCACCCATAGATAAAGTTTGGGATTCACCCGAGGTTGAGGGAACTACAGATCCTGTAAACAGTAGAATTATATACTTACTATCAATACTCTATCAGCATCAGTCATCATACATGTACGTGAATGGCATACATGCAAGGATCAACAATATCAATGAACGGTAAAAAACAAGGTAATGTCAGCTTTAATAATAGGAAATGACTTGCATTCTTGGAAGGATAAGCAATCACAACATTTTCAATGAAATTATGGTAATATCTCTACAATCTGTCGACTCACCATGTCAAATCTACCACTGAAGGCTACCATGTGACTAACTCGAATTGCAATCCTTCTACACAGGATACAGGGATCTTAGTTCGTCGGCCTTAGGGGGGCATTCAAGTATTACGTACGCACCGAGTAGAGACGGGGAGGGTCAAAACGTTGGAACATTTCAGTATGTACCCTAGGTTAAATTTTCCATACAGGGCGGGGGGGGGGGGGGCAGAATCTTTTGCCCTTGAAATACTTGAATTCTTCCTTACATGTATCTCTAAAGACCATATTTTTATGAGTACAGCCATTCTGGGGATAGGTTACAAGCTTTAAAATGATCAACATACTACAATAGCTAGCCCGAAAACATCGGCTAAGGACCCCTTAGCCCGAATCACTTATACAGACCGAAAAGGAAAAAAAATAAATAAGACGTCAGTCGCTCGAGATTTTTAACTGCACACGGCGTGGGGAATTGAGACAGATGCACAAAAAGCATTTTATCGAATAAATAATATGATTTGGCATCTCCAGCACTATGACAACCACCTAATGACTCCTTTAATTAGATGGAATCTGCCATCAAACACGGATTTTGTCATTTTGTCGTTCTGTTTCTTTCGCCATGCGCAGAATGAGGTTGATCTTTTGACTCACGTCATCAAGAACCAATAGCGACGTGCGTTTATTCACGTGATCAGAAAGGTCACGAGATCAAGGTCATATTCTCACAAGATGTTAGAAAGGCGCGAAAACGTTAAAATCAATGGAAGTTTTTTTTCACACATTTGATCACATTTTGTCAGCATTAAAACAGTCATGAGAGATGGTACATGGTGAAAGAAGCTTAGGTCGGTCAAACTGTATCAAATTGGCATCTTTTTTTTCCGTTTCGTTATTTTCGTCAGCGAAAAGCCGCTTTTCGCTAAAATTTAACCTAGGCGCGATCTGGGCTGTGATAGGAATGCCACGCCCCCATACCTATATTCACCTATCACAGCCAGAGTCTCTGGGTTATACAATAGCCAGTGTTCTTCTAGCATGTATACTAAATAAATAAGATCACAGGTAAAACGGGGGTCATTTGGGAGAATTTGATTTTAAATCTACATTTGAGTTTCGGATGAATGCTCTACTTTCAGAACCGTTATTCCAGAAACTGAAACCCAGCTGCCTAACAAATACTAGGAGCAAACAACTGAAGCCCCCCCTATATATTTTCTCTACCACTAAGGCTAGAGCGCTGAAACTTACCACACAGTATTTTTGGTTCAAGCTCTACCGGAAAATGTAAAAAAATCCAAGATGGCCGCCATGATGATGTCACAGTGACGTCATCTTCTCGGAAGCCATTTTTCGTCCTTTTTGGGGTCGATTTTTCAAAATTTTAATTTTTCCGATTTTTCTCTCGAAAGAAATCAAATAAAATGTAGAATAATTAGTAAAAAAATAAATAAAATACTTTCAAGGCCTTTTAGGCAAGGAAAATATGAAGAAATGGAGCGAAAAGATTGAAAAACACGACTTTCGCGGATACCACATGGCCGCCATTTTGAACTTACCCATGATCCCCTGCCCGGCGGTATGTGTGAAAATAGGCTCAAAATGACCCCAATAGGATAAGCTTAAAAGTCACCAAGTTTCAGCCTCCTCGGTCTTGTCGTTTCGGAGCAGCAGAGACTAAATCCTCGATAAACCGCGCTAATTACTTGGTGTATTTGAATAATGGGAACATTCCCCATAATCTATTCTACAATACTCTAAACGGAGTCGTCCGTGCCGCTGGGTAGTAGTAGTACAAGATAAACAGTATGAGCTGTGTCACTGGGTGGTAGTATAAAAAGGAGCCATGGGCGAGTGCGCGCGCCTGTGCATCTGGGTAGTGATATGGTCTTATAAATGGTGCAAGTGACTGTTGGGTGGCTGAGAAATGTATAGGGGTGATGCAATAATGTTATCGGTAAAGGGCTAGTCCTATTATATTCGTTTCATTTTAGACTGGTATCTGTACTGGACCTGGATAATCTTACCCCGACCCGGCATCCAAGGACCGCCTTCAAAATCAGAAGATCGTTGAGCCACAGTTTCCTGGCGATTTTCTTGTGTGAAAGTTTCTTTTTCATACTCAGACTGCTCAGTTTCACGTGTTTTATGTTGTCCTTTCTAGAATGAATAGAGTGACGGGGTATAATTAATTCAACAAATCAGGAACAATGACTCAAGTGAGATACAATAACCTAAGTCAGCTTTTCGGCGATTAAATTATCTGTGCCTAACATAAAGACTTTCAATATAGGTAGGTAAATTTACAAGTACAACGTTTACTGCGCTGTTGAACATGGGGCGCTTCAGATCATAAATTGGCCCCGAGCCGAGCATTTTAATCGACAGTCCTTGTTACAGCATATGTATGCTGTTGTTAAAATAAAATCTAAGCAAAATACCCGAATTAGTTAACGATTCATTTTTAACACTGACCAATGTGATGGTCAAATTCCATACATTGCTAAATTAAATCAAATAAAATTTTGCTCAGGAGAAATCATAATTGTCTATGAAAATGGTATATGTTACAGGCACGAGATGCGGAATATGTGAGACTATCCCACATTTTTATGTTGATTTACCAATGGTGATTGATTTGTGTTTGGGATTTTCCGATAATTTTATGGTCAAATATCCTTGGTGGGTCTATGCGAATAGCTGATTTTGGTTATTGCATCCGACTTGAGATATATGGCCAGCTTGATCTATTGTTCCAGATCCCTCTATTCAAACGTCGACCAGTCTTATCTCAGGGATTATGATGTTATCATAGTCTATTTGAAGGCCATATGGGGAACAATTAACAGACACACAATTATCTTTGCGTTCACCAGTTTGCAAAAAATATTAGACTGGTTGACTCCCCCTACATATCCATACAGTAGACGCTGCTAATGCGGGCCGAATTCGAATTCAGATTCTACTGGCTGATAATTCTGGAAGCCCGTATTCGATAGTTCTAAATAGTGATTATCGGAAATATCACCAGTTAAAGAGTATGTATTGACTGATACGCAACTGTGGCAATCTTTGTCTCTTGAGACAGAAAAGTATCACCTACCATCACAGGTTTAGTGTCCTGGCCCGTCTGACGGCCTGATGGGTTATTACCACCTTCTGCCATTTTAACTGAGACGTCGATAGAGAAAATGTTTCAGCTGAGGAAGTTACTGCCACCTGTGGGATTCATGTTGATCAATATTGCGATTCCATATAGGACGATGAACACTGAAAATAGCATTCTAAATTTTTATAGTTAACTATGAAAATGACAGGGAATTTGTGTATTTTCTATGATCAGGCCCGTATAGCCATTGTCGTTCATCGGGATCTTTCGTGACGTCATTGCCACGTGACGTTGCGCCAATTTCAAGCGTTGGCCAATGCTGTAACACAGACATAGACAATACTGCACAGATCCTTAAATATGTATCAAAGTGGTTTACAAAATAAAAATTAGAATTTGAAGATGTTATTGCAGCACAGTATAATTTATAGGCATTTGAAAACAAAGACATAGCCTGTTAAAGAATGCGATTAAACAAATACAGCATTGCCAATGTAAACCAGTAAAATGGCTCATTGTGTAACCCCGACAAAATATCACTGAACAACGACATCCTTTCGCGCCTTTGGTGGCTGAAGATTTAGATATCGGGACATCCCTAGCCACCGATTCGCGCCTCTCGTAATGAAGAGTAATTACGCTGCGCACATATCCAGTGACAACTTCCCGCGTCATCTTATTAAAATGTGGAGACACAGTTCACGGTCCTGAAATTACGAATTTTGTTCCGCTCAGGTTGGACAGGTTCCAGTTCTGCGTTATGGAGACCCTAGTTTCTAACATTCTCGCCGACGCCAGTGTTTAGTACTATTTGTATGTGCTCGCATACTCCATGAAATATATTGTCACAGCAGGTATCTATCGAAATGATATTTATATTTTTGTCGTTTCTAAATAAAGCTACCGTAACATGTCCAACAGGTAGGGTATTATGGGCGATCCCTGGACACAAATAGCATGGAATTACACTACGAGATACTGCCACGCTTTCAAATACAGTGCACTATATGGAGCGCCAACAGCGAAATGTGTACTGCCTCGGTTGTCGGGAGTACTACAGAGCTCCAATAGCGATGTGTGTACTCGGGAATATGGAGTGTACTATCCCATCGGATGAAGAGAACAATATGGTTCACTAGTAGAGAGGATGTACTCCTTGAGATATAGAGGGCACTATGGAGCACCAGTAGCGAGGTGAGTACTCCTTGAGATACAGAGAGCAGTATGGAGCTCCAGTAGCGAGGTGTGTACTCCTTGAGATTTAAAGAGCACTATGGAGCACCAGTAGCGAGGTGTGTACTCCTTGAGATATAGAGGGCACTATGGAGCACCAGTAGCGAGGTGAGTACTCCTTGGGATACAGAGAGCAGTATGGAGCTCCAGTAGCGAGGTGAGTACTCCTTGAGATTTAAAGAGCACTATGGAGCACCAGTAGCGAGGTGTGTACTCCTTGGGATAAAGAGAGCACTATGGACCACCAGGAGAGAGGTGTGTACTCCTTGGAAAATTGAGCACTATGGAGCGCCAGTGGCGAGGAGGTGTGTACTCCTTGGGATATAGAGAGCACTATGGAGCGCCAGTAGAGAGGTGTGTGCATTTGTACTTCTTGGGATATAGTGAGCACTGTTAAGCATCAGTAGCGAGGTGTGTATTCCTTGGGATACAAAGAGCACAATGGCCAGTAGCGAGGTGTGTATTCCTTGGGATAAAAAGAGCACTATGGAGCACCAGTAGCGAAGTGTGTACTCCCTGAAATATACAATTTAGAGAGCACTGTGGAGCACCAGTAGCGAGGCTTGCACTCCTTGGATATAGAGAGACTATGGAGCCCCAGTAGAGAAGTGTGTACTCCTTGGGATATAGAGAGCATTATGGAGCGCCAGTAGCGAGGTGTGTACTCCGTGGGATATAGAGAGCACTATAGGGCACCAGTAGAGGGGTGTACTCCTTGGAATATAGAGAGCACTATGGAGCACCAGTATAGAAGTGTGTACTCCTTGGGATATAGAGAGCACTATGGAGCGCCAGTGGAGAGGTGTGTACTCGTTGGGATATAGAGAGCACTATGGAGCGCCAGTGGAGAGGTGTGTACTCCTTGGGATATAGACAGCACTATGGAGCGCCAGTGGAGAGGTGTGTACTCCTTGGGATATAGAGAGCACTATGGAGCGCTAGTGGAGAGGGTACTCCTTGGGATATAGAGAGCACTATGGAGCGCCAGTAGCGAATTGTGTACTCCTTGGGGTACAGAGAGCACTATGAAGTACCAGTAGAGAGGTGTGTACTCCTTGGATATAGAGAGCACTATGAAGTACCAGTAGAGGGGTGTGTACTCCTTGGATATAGAGAGCACTATGGAGCGCCAGTAGCGAATTGTGTACTCCTTGGGGTACAGAGAGCACTATGAAGTACCAGTAGAGAGGTGTGTACTCCTTGGATATAGAGAGCACTATGAAGTACCAGTAGAGGGGTGTACTCCTTGGATATAGAGAGCACTATGAAGTACCAGTAGAGGGGTGTACTCCTTGGATATAGAGAGCACTATGAAGTACCAGTAGAGGGGTGTACTCCTTGGATATAGAGAGCACTATGAAGTACCAGTAGAGAGGTGTGTACTCCTTGGATATAGAGAGCACCATGGAGCACCAGTAGAGAGGTGTGTACTCCTTGGGATATAGAAAAGCACTATGGAGCGCCATCAGCGAGGTGTTCCCTCCTGGGAAATGGAGTGTGGCTCTAACATCGTGTGTGCATCCCTGGGATATAGGGAACACAGGGCAACAAGGGTATATATAGAGATCACTTTGAAACGAGTGCAGCTAGATATGTATTCCCTCAGATTAATGAAGAAATGTGGATCGCCAGCAAGTGGGATGTGTACTCCCTCAAATGAAAAAGAAAAAACTACTATGGAGCGTCAGGAGCGAGGTGTGCACTTCCAGGGCAATAGTATTGCCAGCGTCGAAGTGTATAGACCCTGGGATGAACAATGCTCTATGAGTAGGGACAGCAGCGAGTTATGTATTCCCTGGGGTGTAGAGGGCATAATGGAGCACCAGCCGCGAGGTATAGGGCACTATCGTTCATCAGCACTATGGTAAGTAATCCTTTCAAATGGATGCTTCCATTGAGGGGTGGCAGACCTACACCAACAAAGCAGGCGGAGCAACTACTGACAAAATATACTAAAAACAATTACAAATATTTAAAACAAGTGAAAAAAATAGAAAAATTCAAGAAAAATTTAGAAAAAAATCAAATAAATATAAAGAAGGAAAAACCAATGTGGGAATATATCTCATATTGTAATTTAGAATTCGTTTTTTTTTATTTGAAATTGAAATATGTGGGTATGGGGTCGAGCAATGCAGTGAATAAGTGTCGCATTATGTAAGATCCCGAAATATTAAAGGTTATAGGGTCGGATGAGACTCAATTAGATCAGCAGATAGATTGTGCGGCTGGGTGCTCGGAGGAGGAAACATGCTTACGGGGGTAGTGGATGTGGATGGGTTCAAATATAGCATGATGCAAGCTTCCGGAAAATACGAGGGTATGGGGTCGGATGACGGTTAGTTTAGCAGATATTGGGGACTCGTTGCCCCCGGGGGAGGGAACATGATCCCGATGGTAGTGGTTGGGTTGAATAGGTATAGCCTTATATAACTCTCCAGAATATATAGGTTATGGGGTCGGGCGAGGTTTGGATTACGAGGTTTAGGGCGGACTTCGGTGCCCTGGATTTGGATACGTTTTCTTGATTAGTGGATTGGTTGAGCACGTGTAGCATGATCTACCCCGCCCGCATCCCGAAGGTTATGGGGTTCAGCGAGGCATAGTTTGAGTGATAGAGGGTGGGAGTTAGTGCCCCGGGATGGGGACATATTCACGGGGTAGGGGATGAGTTGATTAAGTGCAGCATTATGTAAGCTCCGGCAATATATGAGGGTAAGAGTTCGGTGAAGCTTATCTTAGGGGATTGAAGATGGGGATTGGTGCCCAGAGGGTGGGGATGTGCCGCCAAGAACAGTGAATGGTTTTGATACGTGTAAAAACCCGGGATATTTAAGGGTTCGGGGCTTAGTTCAGGAGACATAGGGTCAAACCGAGGAGCTGTGGACAGACCAAACTTTAACATTTCGCTTTACTCTTGTCGAAAAGGGACAGGTACAAGGACACACACACAAACACATACATCATTTAGATTCTCATATCGAACTTTCCTCAGCTAAAGCTACGAGCTCGAGTAAATGTACTCCACTTTCGTCCCGTAAACATCTCGCTGCTGGAGCTCTATTCTCGGAGGGAGTACACACATCGCACCGACTCTCCATAGTGCTCCCGCCAGGGAGCACATATCTCGTTGCTGGCGCTCTATAGTATGCATCAAATGGAGTACATGTACATACCGCGCTGCTGGTGCTTCACAGTGCTTTCGATGCCCAAGGGAGAACACTACTTGAGCCATGAACTTGAGTTCTCCTTTCGTCTGAGGGAGCACATCTCAGAATTTGGCCGAGATATCGACCAGCCAAACAGATAAATTTTCAAGCAAATACATGTAGTTCTGCTGTGTGATTTTGCTAATATTATGACGAATACCATAATATTTGCATCATAATATCGGAACATCACCAGTCTCAGAACACAACATGTATTTTTTTAAATATCAGACAAAGGATTCAGTGAGTAGATTTGCTGGGACACACAATGGTTAATTCGTTTTCAATTTACCTGGATTACTTACCCAGCTAACGTAATAAGTATAATGCATTTGCAATTGATCTGCATGACGTTCTCAGCTAACATGATAAGTATAATGCATTTGCAATTGATCTGCATGATGTACCCAGCCAACACAATAAGCATAATTCATTTTCAATTGACCTGGATGACATTCCCATCAAACACAATAAGCAGAAGTCATTGTCAATTGATCTTTCATCATTTGATTGATGTTTCTGGAGTGTTGCGCCGACTGTCAATGTATAGACAGATAGCGGCTGCGAGCCGTTTTTCGCGCCATTTTAAATTCTGGCGAGTTTATTCATTGGCTCATTATTAAAAGAGCGAAGTGTTTTTTCTCCAGAACAACTTAACATATAAAAAGGCTGATGGCGAGGACCCGTGACGTATAACACGATCTTATTTTCGGTCTCAAAATCTGCCGGATTTCATGACATCTGAATCATCCAGTAATTGACCCAACGTCGAGAGATTCAAGAAAAAAAACGACCTTTGTTACCTTCAAAAGGAAGACCCATTCCCAGGACCTGCTCAGCTCGAATTTCGATGCGATGTGTGAGCCATGGCAGTTTTTTGATACATGTGCAATCATAAACTTCGGCTGACAAACGATACCATACCCGATACTGGCAGAATTATTTCAGACCCATAGCTTTCGCAAGGTTTCTGCTCTCGAAAGCGCACAATGCGAAGTGCACATAAATTCACAGTATTGCACTCGTAACGCAATTTCACAAGAAAAAGCTAACAGATCGCCCATTCGTTGATATGAACTTTACGACAAGCTTGCAGATCCGTACTTCAACTATTCTGTTAACCAAATCTGGCCGACAGCCTAACTGAACTGTCCCTCTCATTTTAACAAGTAACTACGGTCGCATGTATTGTTGTTGTAATATAATTCCCAAGACCCGTATTTAAGAGCACCAATGAAAGAGAGATGAAGTGGCTTTAATGGCTTTAATAGCTTTAATAAATTCACTCTCAATTCTATGTGAGGGGTTTCCGTTCGTGGCTATCCTAGAATACATTCCTACTTGAATATTTTCAAAAAATGAAAGAGAATTTATAGGTCTTCACTTTATCAAATACAATTGCCCACAATGAAGATTAATATGGACTCTAAAGCTCATCTAACTTTGTTGTATAAAACCCCTTTTAACTCGCACGAATCCGATCCGCTTTTTCCCGCCTATTTACCACGGTCTGGAATTACCCCTGAGATTTTGTATTTTCAAATCAAAATACATAGCACTTCCTATCCTATTTCCTATTTCCATCAATTCCTATCCTAAAGTTCACATCAAAAAGTAACAAAGAATAATAGAGCAGAATTCCAACTAAAATCGTTTGTGAAGAAACTCCTCCTCGGGTGAGGAGGGTGGTTTTAATTTTCGGAAATGCCCTTATACCAAGATGGTGGAAATTTCCTAATTCGGATTTTCATTGCTATTTTTGGAATGCAAGTAAGTGTTTCTGACTGCTATTTTCGGTGTATCGCGAAACCGGATGGACCCTACATTGTGACAGTGCGAATTGGGGGATGTGCAGATGTGAAATTTCTGGTTCGTTTTCTGACGTTATATTTTCGTCTATGAAAGTTGAATCGCACGGCATGACTGATACTATAATCCAAGTCATATCGCTTGGCTATATTGATCGTTATTACGTTCAATCAGGAGGGCATATGGACAAGTAAGAAGTGGTATCATACCTGACTTGGTGTGTCGGTGGGAGACTGGACAAAGAATCGGCTGTATGAACTGAAATAGATAAAGAACGAACTTAAAGGATCCGCTGGTGTAAGTATGTTTGTATCGCAAAAGAGACACATTTGTCATGTTTGTTCATGTCTCCAGCGACTGACCCATACAGGCTTGTATTTTTATCGACTGGAAAGTCAACGGTTATTCCCACGGGCCTTTTTGAAAAGAGTGAGAGAGTTATCCCTCGGTCTATTTATATATTTATATATATTTAGATATAAATAGACCGAGGTAGAACCCACTCACTCTTTCCAAAAATCCCGTGGTTATTCCCCTTATCACATGGCATATTTCAGACAGAGCAAGGTCAATTTTACATATATATATATATATATAGGCCCCTATGCTAATATCGGTTTATGATCAACAAACAATGTTAAGATAGGACAGTACGTGCCTATCTCCCGCGACACGTCTATGGTAGGCCATAGGGGACAAAAATCGCCATTTGGTGTAGACACATATTCTTAGCCAATCACAGAGCTGTTTTACGTGTAGACATTAATTATTATATGTCTACATACAATTTAATTCGATATCATATCGAATTATTTTATATCCGTACACATATTATTTAGATACTGCATGAAATATTTCAATGCTACAATACATCAAATTAATTTGTATATGCATTGCAGATGATTTAGATACTGTATCGAATCATTTTGTATCTGTATACATATTATTTTATATGGTATCGTAAATACATTTCGATGTAGCATCGTATTGAACCAACGAAATCGTCGGAATTATAGACACCATAAATCACTTCCGCTCCTATAATCTGTAACGCACGTTGTCATTGGTTGCTCCATTCCTATACAGGAAACAGAACATTTTGTGGCGGAAGCGATTACTGCATGGCATACATATTTCCAGTGGTCGTGATTGAATGAATTATGTATGACATATATAATGAATTATGTATGACATACATAAAACTGTTGTATGATTGACTGAAATGTATCTACACCAAATAGCCATTTTTGTCCTCTGTGGCCAACCACCAATTAAATATTGGGATGCCATATATAAATAATATGTATACGGATACGAAATGATTTGATGGGGATACAAATTAATTTAATGTAGCATCGAAATATTTGATGCAGTATCTATATAATATGTATACAGATATAAAATAATTCGATATGATATCGAATTAAATTGTATGTAGACATATAATAATTAATGTCAACACGTAAAACAGCTCTGTGATTGGCTAATAATATGTGTCTACACCAAATGGCGATTTTTGTCCCCTACGGCTTACCATACACGTCGGTTAGCTGAAAGGAGTTTGTTCTTCGTCCTGAGAATTATTTATCGCCGTATACCACAAGCTAAATGAGAGGTCTATCTATATGTTTTAGTGCGACCTACAAATTATTGATACTAAGAAGCTAAGAAGCACAGAAGTTTGATACTGAATAAATCCGACTTGAGACTCATAATTAGAGAGTGACTGTAGTCTTTTGTAGTTTAACCCTTTGTTTACCGCTATAAGAAATATGTGGAGTGCGCGGAAATCCTTCATGGACCAAATCACAAATGGGGTAACTGGACAAAATTTGTGATTTTTGGTGGGAGCAACAGTGGTTATCATAGCAACTCAGTTGTTGGGACTAAAAAGTCCCGACGGTCAATATCGGACGGGCCAAAAATCGTCATTTTGGATGCTTTTTGTGTGAATCCATAGCAAATTAGACATGAATAATGTAACAAAATACGTTATTTCAATATATAACATCAAGGATTTGCCTGTAGAACCACCCTTTCAACAAAGATAAATAAATGAAACTAGGAAATGATTGGAACAAGTAATATTGTCCAGAAAATGCTCATTCATGTTTGCCATTACAGTTTCCCATGAGCATACGTTTTCATTCATGTTCCCTTGTAAGTCAAATATCAACAGCAATCAAAGAGGAATTTGGTGAATAACATATTTGCGATGAATATTTAGCGGTCATACATGTAGCAATGAACAGTCCGACATATGGAAATCTTGATAAAGTCAGATGAAAGTAGCACAATTACCCATATGGTGTTTGTATGGCATGTTTGTATGGCATAAATCAGCTCGAGAAAGCAAGAATAAATAAACTATTGGCGGGATTTGAACCTTCAACCCTTCATACATGCGGATATAAGGTGCATTATGCATTACAATATGCCTCAACATCCAATTGAACTTTTATTAGTTTCATAACTTACACGAACTGGTGATTGATACATCAAATATTACCATTGGGACTTTTTAGTCCCGTTTCAAAAAGGTCTGATATTACCCAACGGGACTAAAAAGTCCCAAAACTAATTAACCTAATTTCGATAGGAAACTGAGCTGTTTTCCCAAAAATGAAACTAGCATTATGTTCTTGATGTTAGAAATCATTCATAAAAAAATTCCCAGTTAGATTGACTAAAAACTTCCTCAAACTAGAGTGCAACGATTTTCTTCTGAAATCCACTATGTTTTGCTGAGTGGGTTATCCGCGTGTCTGATGACGGCACCGATGGTTGTTCATCACAGCTCGCTACAGTTTGTTTCAGATAGTCGGGGACAACCTTCTGTGTGTACCTAAATGTCCCAACGGCAGGTTTGTGGAATTGACTGTGAGCTCAGTCACTTAAGAGGGGGTGGGACTTTTTTGTCCCGTCGGTAAACAAAGGGTTAAGGTGCAATATCTTCATAGTTCATGAGAAATAACTTGGCAGATTATTGGTTGTACTGAAATGCTATTGCAAAGTCATTGTTGGGGGTGTTCAGTCAAAAGGAGAAAGAATGTCACAGATTACAAACGTGTTTAAACGTCTTTATTCAAATATCTTTTTTTAATCCACCAAAAGAGACAATTCATATATATGTCATATTTCAGCTCCCTGTATTTATTGAACCTTCGAGATTATCTTAGGTTTCCCAGTATAAATCTGACAACAACACGCCATGCTAGGCTTTGGTTCTGCCTTTGATCAAAACTATTTTGAAAAACAGGATACATATGTTTATATCCAGTTATTTTTAGGATGACACTTTCTCAGTAAAGCACAAATACTAGTGCTGGATGGGTCAGTCCCGTGCGAGACTCGAACCCGCGTCCTCAGAGTTTGGCACCAAATCGCCAGCAGTAAATGTAAGCGGCCAAGATCACTCGGCCTACTCAGCTTTCACAAAAGAGGAAGTTCGGAGATCGGAGTCTAGATAGTCTTACAACTCTGAGGACGCGGGTTCGAGTCTCGCACGGGACTGACCCATCCAGCACTAGTATTTGTGCTTTACTGAGAAAGTGTCATCCTAAAAATAATTGGATATAAATGTTATCTACTTTCTAAATGGCATTAGTATATATAGGATACATATGGTTTGATAACTACGTATGCAATATGTTTGGTAGCCAATATCATCGACCAAAAAACTTCTCATTCCAAGTTAAATTCTCATACCCAGTTGAATGCCAATATGACGCCTCTTGATACGAACAGCGTAAGTTGAAGAGTGTAATTAAAAAAGGCAGTCAACAGAGAATAAAGCGAAAAATACACTTTGTAGAAATATAGTTCTAAAATACAGAGTATGTTACAAAAAGAAAAGGAGATAAAAATGTGTTGTTTTTTTTAATTTATCTTCAAATACCTTGTGTATTCCAATATATGTTTCACAGTCCAAAAATTCATATCAGTCAAACAGCAACACACCTAAATTGTAGATTAACAGCTGATGTGCATGCCAAGTCTCAACGTAGTTTGATTCAAAACTATGGGCTAAAAAATCACCAAGCATTTATTGGTGAGCCACATAAGTGACAAAACAATGGGAGGAAGCAGGAAAACACAAAACTGGGCAAACTTGTTCTGTCAAGCATATCGTAAACTTTTCAATCAATATAGTTTGTTTTCATATAACCGGCCTTGGTCATTAGAATATTCCCCACGTATGACTGACATCTTATTTGTGAAAGTTATATTGATAATGGAAAAAAATATTTAAAATATATATATTTTTTCTCCAACAATCAACTTTACAAGATAACCATGTTGACCAGTGTTCCATCACTTTAAGAATAAAGAAGAAATTAATATCATACCTGCAATAAAGAAGAAAGTAATATCATACCTGACTTTGGCTTGTTGTGCCGGTGGAAGAGTGGGCGGAGAAGTAATCAATTACAGGAGCTGAAATAAATGAAACAGACGCTGATGTAAGTATGTTTGTTTCCTATGCTGATCAGAAAAGACACACATTTATCTTGTCTGTACATATGTTTCGAGCGAGTGCCAAAGTCTGGCCTAGCTAGGCCAATTGTACGAAAACACTCGTATTGAGTTTTACCAACACACAGGTCAAACTTGTCTGCCACCGGTTAAGCGGACGTCGCTCATAGGTCCTGAAATACCAAATCAACGAAAAAATACCCTACTAGTCTGTATTATGTCTGACCTGAATATTATCCACAAGAGATTGATACTAAGAAAATTCAACATGTCGCTCATATTCAGAGAGCAAAATGTAGTCTCTTGAACAGACTGTATTTATTTATAACTTTAAATGTGCAATGTCTGTCCGTCCGTCTCTTGCCTTACAACTCGTGAATCGCTTGACGTAGAGACAATGTGTACGTCACTGTTAACACGGTAACGGTCTTTGCAAGCCAGAATGACATCTCAGCTGACAAACGTTGCTGATACGTTTTGACAAAGATATAAATGTCCTTGCAGAAACGTTGTGATGCAACGTTGTGTCAACGTCGATGTGTCAACTTTAGTAGTAGTCCAAAATCACTAGAGCTCAACATCACTATGTACAGTGTTTGAACCGTGGGACTAAGCACCATCATCAGAATTTCACCATCAGAAATTGGGTGGTAAAATGCCTTGGGTATTGGGGGAATGAAGGGAAACTTTCCAGTCTCCATATTTGGAGTAAGTAGGATTTATCGTTGCTTTTGACCATTTCTATCCTACCGCGACGATGCCTGCTTATAATCAAGCAGTCTTAATGCCAACGTTTTATAATGCTGCCTTAATGAAGCATCATGTGGCAGGCAGACATGACACTTCACCCAGTCACATTATCATGACACCGGACCAACCAGTCCTTGATCTACCCTCTCCAGGCTGAGTGTCAAGCGATTGAATAACAAATTCCCTCTGTTAAGACTTTGATTCTAAATTTGGAAAATAAAACATATTGTTTCCCTTGTCATTTGAGCTAATACACGGTGTAACGGTTTAGTGCACAACGTACCATATACTTTACTTAGAATAGTTCTTCACGTCAGCAACTGACGGTTATATAGCCCCTTCTGATGTCAGTTCCTTTTCTACCATCCTCGCGAGCCAGTGAATCGATCGATCTGTTAGGATCGATACACTGGCTTGGTAAGTTATTCATACGAGTTCTGGATATAAATAGATCAAGGGTTTCCCTCAAAACCCCAATCAGTGAGCGCGCTAAGCTAGTTGCTTAGACCATTCCGCTGCGAGGTATGAGATGTGACAGGTTTGAATTTCATCCCGGACCCAACTGCTTTGATGTCAAGCTGAAATCGACATCGGAAGTCAAGAAAAAACCGCAGGCGTGGGATACCGACATGCTAATTCAAAACAGCGCGGGGGGATGAACTGTACGAGATTGTATAATAGAGGCATCGACCCAAGAACTCATTCGAATCACCAAAAATGTCCAGGTAAACCCTCTGCGAGGATTTAGGATTTACCTGGACTTGTGAAGATGCCCTTCTACAAGCTTTTTAGTGCATGAACACCTTAACTGTTTGACAGGTTTCTGTAATGTTTTGTTTTCATAAGAATTTTACCATGAAACATGGGGTTGGGATTCCTCAGTGGAATTCGAATACATTTTCGTCAATTCACACTGTATTTAACATGTTCAAGGAAGTTCCAGACAAAAGGAAATTTGATGGAAAAATAAAAAAATAAAGCTTTTAAAAGAACATCTCTGATGCGATTCTCGAATTAGATGTGTTTTTCCAAATTTTGAGGGAATTAACGCTAACGAACTCACGTAGCGAAATCTCGGTAATTTGGCCTTGCGACCATTGTTGGCATTCTACTGTCTCTAAGAGAATCCTGGTGACACCTGATTTTGCTAGAATTTTCGGTTCAGCATTATTCCATAAAACTATTGAAAACTATCTGGAGAAAATGACATTTTAACTTCTTAGAAAATATGAACATTTTTTTAAAATGAAAATAGAGGCCTTTTTCACAGAATTCCTATCTAATCTCATATATTAGAGTAGGGTTTAAACCATTAAATACACCGTATAAATTCCTAGATTATGCAAAATTAAACATGTGACACTGATTTTATCCAGTATTTTCAATGTTGAAGTTTGGTCTATCTTTTGTCGAAATATAACAAACAATTACATTTTATTTTCTAATTGTTTGGAACCGCCTTGAGTTTGTTACTACTTCGCGGCATAAAAATTGTTATCCAAGTCAAACTGTATTTAAGTTAGTTACTATTCGTGGCATTGAACAATTATTATCCTATGATACAGGTATATCATTAAATGAGAAAATCCACCAACCTGAATGCAGGGGTAGTTCCTGATTTTCCCAAATGTAGGTTGTATTCCTCTATCGAGTGATAAAGTCAAGACTAGTGGATTCGTCCGTTAACGATATTGATAAGTACTCTGGACTAGTCGATTACAAACATGTCAGGGGCGCGGGATATGGCTAGATTGCACGAAAGAAAGGCATATATGGCTATGTGGGGTGAATAAACATGAAACAGATATACCTGTATTTCCCGTTCTATTTAGGTTTGCCATGCAGAAATGTTGACATAATTCCAATGATATTGCACATATTGTAACGGTGTGAAATCACCCCGATAGTATAATGTATCGGAGTTTCCGAGAAATATATTATTAGGTCAGGTCACGGGGCTTTAACAAAGCGTGTCCTAGTTTTCTGTTCAACTTTTATACTGTACATGGACACAAAGGGGATACATGTAGATGACTGACCGCGCAAATAAACATTTTTACTGGAAATATCCTCTCGATCGCGACGGATCTCTTTCTTGGTCTATAGTCTCACTCCAGCTCATCCGCTAATCCATTAGATTGACTACAGGCGTGAGTCTAATCTTGGGAAGCGAGGATGTCCAATATGGAACTACTTTCGGCAGCTATTTCAGTCATTCTGGAAATCCCTGATCTAATTCCATCAGAATTATCACGTGGATTACTTCAACCAATCAGTATTCGACTGGGTGTTCTATTTGTTCGGAATTCCCGTTTCAAATGACTTCTCAATTGTTATGTGATTCTATAATATTTGTATATCGCTCAGAGAGGAATCCAGGCCCAAGAAAAGTTGTGAAATCGGTTTAGGTTTAATGATTCGACGAGTCAGAATCAGGATCTTCATAAAAATGTAGTCAGATGACTACACAAATTGTCCTTCACAAATTCTCCGCTTATGTAATTACACAGGTCATTTACACCTCCCATGTACACCCATGGCCATACAAGGACAGTGTACATTATCTTTATACTTGTAAATGAGCGGATAGTATATAAATTACAACACATATAAGGGAAGTGGGAAGAGGTGCCGACATACTGACAGAGCCACATGGCTTCATAGTATAGTCTTCTGGTTACCCTATTCTAAAGCACATATAAAAAATCTAACGATATGTGTTGTATCTCAGGTACGCTTTTAATGTACCTGTTCATGTGGCAACTTGGGTGACATGACCACACGGCCCCTAGCACCGGCATAACCAGTATTAGATACAAATCTAGATGGAAATGCTCTGACAACTCGTATATTGGTAATCGTACACCAGGTATTGGTGAGCTGTATTGTCTTCAGATGACAATGACGGCATTTAACACAAAATACTAGTCTGTAAGGCCCGATGTCGACCCAGCATCAAGACCAAGCGCGGCCATCTGAGTATATATTTCAATGGACAAGTTCAGCATTAACATCATCACCCATGGCTAATGTTGGTTGTTTTAAACATATTTCATTGTACACATGGCAAAAGAATTGGGCACAGGTTCTTGCAACTTGCAAGCCATTTCCTTTTAGAGTTCAGGAAGACATATTAAATGAAATCATGGTAATCAAGCACTGTCGGTACGTCAAAATGTGAGACAGAGATAAGCATCATGTTATTGGTCAACATTAATGTAAAATTTCGCCAATCTGTTATCCAGGCTGTTGTTGGTCAATATTAATGTAAAACTGTACAAATCAGTTATCCAGACTGTTTCGGTCAATATTAATGCAAAACTGTACACATCGGTTATCCAGGCTGTTGTCGGTCAATATTAATGCAAAACTGCACAAATATGTTATCAAGGCTGTTGTCGGTCAATATTAATGCAGAACTGTACAAATATGTTATCCAGACTGTTGTCGGTCAATATTAATGTAAAATTGTACAAATCTGTTATCAAGGTTGTTGTCGGTCAATATTAATGTAAAACTGTACAAATCTGTTATCCAGGCTGTTGTCAGTCAATATTAATGTAAAACTGTACAAATCTGTTATCCAGACTGTTGTTGGTCAATATTAATGTAAAACTGGACAAATCTGCTATCCAGGCTGTTATCGGTCAATATTGATGTAAAACTGGACAAATCTGCTATCCGAACTGTTGTCGGTCAGTATTAATGTAAAACTGTACAAATCTGTTATCCAGGCTGTTGTCAGTCAATATTAATGTAAAACTGTACAAATCAGTTATCCAGACTGTTTCGGTCAATATTAATGTAAAACTGTACAAATCTGTTATCCAGGCTGTTGTCGGTCAATATTAATGCAAAACTGCACAAATATGTTATCCAGGCTGTTGTCGGTCAATATTAATGCAAAACTGTACAAATCTGTTATCCAGGCTGTTGTTGGTCAGTATTAATGTAAAACTGTACAAATCTGTTATCCAGCCTGTTGTCGGTCAATATTAATGTAAAACTGCACAAATCTGTTATCCAGGCTGTTGTCGGTCAATATTAATGTAAAACTGTACAAATCTGCTATCCAAACTGTTGTTGGTCAATATTAAATGTGAAACTGTACAAATCAGTTATCCAGGCTGTTGTTGATCAATATTTTTGCAAAGCTGATCAATATTTGTTGTCCAAGATGTTATCGGTCAGAATTAATGTAAAACTGATCAATATTTGTTATCGGTCAATATTAATCTGAAGATGGACACATCTGTTATCCAGGCTGTTGTTGGTCAATATTATTGTAAAACTGTACACATCAGTTATCTAGGCTGTTATTGGTTAATATTATTGTAATTCCATTATCCATTTCTATCATTTATTGTATGAGTGATTATAAGGCATTTGTAGGATTACATTTTAACAATGTGTGTATTTTTGTATTGAATTCTACTGACAGTGTCGAAAAACTTTGATTCTCTGATTATTCTTTTTAATTGGCGCTTGTATTCGGATGTATATGTTTATTAGTTAGCATGGTATGAGGAATATTTTGGTATATAATATTGGTCATCCAATACATTGCACACTCGATTATCACGACACCTGTAGTTTTACAAGAAAGCATGCTGACCAGTGTTATAAGGAACCATGCTGACCAGTGTTACAAGGAACCAAGCTGACCAGGGTTACGAGGAACCATGCTGACCAGATTAACAAGGAACCATGCTGACCAGTGTTACAAGGAACCATGCTGACCAGTGTTACAAGGAACCATACTGACCAGTGTTACAAGGAACCATGCTGCCAGTGTTACGAGGAATCATTCTGACCAGTGTTACGAGGAACCATGCTGACCAGTTTTACGAGGATCCAAGCTGACCAGTGTTACATGGAACCATGCTGACCAGTGTTACAAGGAACCATGCTGCCAGTGTTACAAGGAATCATACTGACCAGTGTTACAAGGAACCATGCTGACCAGTGTTATAAGGAAACATGCTGACTAATGTTACATGGAACCAGTGTTACAAGGAACCATGCTGACCAGTGTTACATGGAACCATGCTGACCAGTGTTACAAGGAACCATGCTGACCAGTGTTACAAGGAACCATGCTGACCAGTATTACAAGGAACCATGCTGCCAGTGTTACGAGGAATCATTCTGACCAATGGTACGAGGAACCATGCTGACCAGTTTTACGAGGACCCAAGCTGACCAGTGTTACATGGAACCATGCTGACCAGTGTTACAATGAACCATGCTGGCCAGTGTTACAAGCAACCATGCTGACCAGTGTTACAAGGAAACATGCTGACTAATGTTACATGGAACCATGCTGACCAGTGTTACAAGGAATCATACTGACCAGTGTTACAAGGAACCATGCTGACCAGTGTTACAAGGAAACATGCTGACTAATGTTACATGGAACCAGTGTTACAAGGAACCATGCTGACCAGTGTTACATGGAACCATGCTGACCAGTGTTACAAGGAACCATGCTGACCAGTGTTACAAGGAACCATGCTGACCAGTATTACAAGGAACCATGCTGCCAGTGTTACGAGGAATCATTCTGACCAGTGGTACGAGGAACCATGCTGACCAGTTTTACGAGGACCCAAGCTGACCAGTGTTACATGGAACCATGCTGACCAGTGTTACAATGAACCATGCTGGCCAGTGTTACAAGCAACCATGCTGACCAGTGTTACAAGCAACTATGCCGACTAGCGTTACAAGGAACCATGGTGACCAGTGTTACAAGGAACCATGCTGACCACCATTACAAGGAACCATGCTGACCAGCGTTACAAGGAACCATGCTGACCAGTGTTACAAGGAACCATGCTGACCAGTGTTTTATCCACTCAAGATGGCCTACATGTAAGAGAGAAGTTATATCATACCTGGCGTGGTGTTTTGAGACTGGGCTGATAAGGAAACGTTTGTATGGACGGGAACAGATGAAGAACCAACTTCAGGCAGCCGCTGTTAAATATGTTCGCATCCTGCCTCAGATCACACAAAATCACACCTGTGTCTACCCCGATGAGTCACATCATAAAACGTTTCTGGAGCTTTACGCGATGCGATATGGAACTGTTAAATAGGCTAGCCAGTCTGTTCATGTTCCCAGTGTGTGCCCAAGTCTGACTTAATCTAAATTAACGGTTATTCCCCTTATTTCCCTTTATTTCGGATCAACAAATAATATCAGGTCATACCCGTCTATCTTCCGTCACGCGTCTATAAAAGGAGAGGAGCCCGTTACACGTCCAGAAAATTATACATCAAACTATACCACACGCTCAATGGATTATGTTTTGTGTGTGACCTACATATTATTCAGAGAAGCTTGATACTAAATATATCCGACCTGTGGCTCATGCACAGTGAGTGACTGTATTTTCTATCGGTAGAATATATACCAATACCAATATGTTGATGTTTAGTGTGACAAGCACACCGATTCGTCAACGCCAATTCATTACTCCCACATTAAGAAACCGTCGGTCAAAGATTGAATTGCCTCTTTAGCGTGGACTTCCATAAACCACCGATTTGTCAATGGGTGTGGAGCCATATTGTCTAGGCTTTCCAAAAGTCAAGGTCAATTTTAAATCTTCGATACCTTGACAATTTTCAAAGCTACAACACAGTGCGTTCTATCCACCGTCGCATATACAGGATATAGTTCGTATATGGGGACGTGTGGTTTTATTTACCAACTATTTCAGTGATATACTATTGTAGTGTTACAGTAGATTTATTGAGATTTTCACTGATTTATCAACTGATTATAGCATTAATTGACATCCAGATCTGTTGTTGCCTTGTAGAGGTTGTAGTCTAACTGTGAACGTGAGGTCGGCCGATCGTTAGTTGAATTTAAGTCAGTCTGGTGGACTACTTTCCTGCATTGTTGATTGGTTGGGTTCTGTAACCTTGCGCGGTCGGGTTAAGCGTTGATGGGAAGGATGTTGTTAGATCTGTGTGCTTGCGATTGGGATAGAACCCCAGCTAGCTGAGTTTAGCATAGCGTCTCATGGATTAACGCTTTGCCAGGGACATATACGCCCGCAGATCACAAACAGATCAGTTTCCAGCGGCGTTTACCGCAATTTTTCTCTCTCTTCAAATAGGCTCAAATTCGTCTTTATCCGCTGGTGTAAAAGAAAGTCCCTTGGAAAGCTCTACAAACAAGAAAACCACCTCTAAATCTTCCAATCCGTTTGATGCGAGATTATTTCGTAGTCAACTCATACAGTAAAGCGTCTTTCTCGGTTTGAATTCAGAGCTTCTGATTCTGTATTTTACACCAGCGGATAAGATTGACGTTTAATCCATTTTGAAGAGTGATTTTGAAAATGCACACAACATTGATCATTGCAGAAAACGCCAATGGGAACATATTTGTATGCGACCTGCGAGCGTATGTCAGCTGCAGGGTTAATGAACGAGACACTATGTTAAAGGGAACGTAAACTCTTCGGTAAAACACCGCGGGAATTATACAACAATCCCGATAGATTTAAAAAATCGTGACAAGTATTTTTTCTCATTTTTTTCCAATGAATGAGACAGACGCAAACATAGAAAATACCGTGATTTGGAATTTCTTGGGGGCGCCGCCATGTTTGTTTTGGGCAGGATTTTTATCCAATGGGAAAGCGTAAAATTCAGTTGTGCCGATAATCTCCTACGTCATCGGACATTCTCTGTGTCGAGATAACATGGCCGAATATGGTCGTTTTCATGCACTCATCCGTTCCCTGACTAACAGAGGCAATGTTATCGATTAGCTTTGATGTAGAATACAGCCCGATTCTAACAGATATTCTACGATGCCGGGCTGCTCTGCATTTGGCTGTCACAATGTACCAGGTAATCCCGACACGTCGCACTGTCATCCTCGTTCATGTTTGTAAGCTACGGTCTCGAATACTGCACCTCTGCAAATTGACGCGTTTTTACCTCCAGAAGCAGAAGAACTAGTGTCCACTGACGTCACGATTCTTCGAACATGGAGGCCTCTATGTTCGTCCAGTGTAACGAAGTTAAGACGTTTAGTACTGCTTTGAAAAAATTGTAAAAAAATATCTGATAAACGATTTGGATTCTATGAGGAAAAAGCTTTAACTGGCCATGCAAGTTTCACCAGAGTTTACGTTCCCTTTAACCTCAGCTAAAACCTAGTCTACACGAGGCTTTCTTGAAAGAGCAAGATGCTATACCCCTCCATCCTCTCGCTCCCCCGACTTTTCCTCACACACACCAACAGTTTTTATACCTGCGATTTGGTTCTCGTTCAAGAGATCCCACATATAATACTATAATACCTTATTCGCGAATGATTTGAAACTAGCCCAGTACAGAATGATACATCAATATATTCAACCCCCTTACAGCATGAAATTGCAGCATATTTTACAAAGATAGTATATAAGTAAATATATACAGGAGGAACGAACAGACGATATCTAAAACTCGTATGCGAAACATAGACTATTAGTTACGAAGATGTTGCACAGCACAGTTTAATATATTAAGAATCATTTTTTGGAAAGCAGGAAGCCATTTTTAATATTCCAGAAGAGCAACCTGGCGATGGTAAAATCAGATGACGGATTTCAGGCAGTGGGTAAACCCCAGACGGTGTATAGAAGCCCTGACGAAGACAGGTTATCGCTGATATATAATAAATGCAGTGCACGAACGAATATATCGTTTAAGAATAAGCGAGGGGCTTTATTATGCCACTAAGTTTGTTAGATAAAATTAAGTTTTATTGTCGATTTTCGCATCAAGACGAAATCGTCGAGATATTTTCAGCGCTGAAAATCAAATATGACAGCCAAAAACCAGAAATGGACCCACAAGTCGCCTCTCCATATCCAACCACAGAAATCCACTTGAGTTATTCAGCTTAAAGAGTAACACTAGCTTAAAGGAGGACACATGTTAGATAACTATTTCTTATATATAAATCTGGAAGATAAAGAACCTTTGGGACGAACTATAGTTTTATAAACTATGATAGTTTTATTGATGAGAACATTTTAGAAATTTTTACCAAGGTAAAATAAAACAATAATATGTATACATTATAACTGATATTATTTAGGAGTCGTAAGTAGTAGGAAAAGGCTAAATTGCCTCCTATTTGTGGAGCAGTCACTTCCGGTTGGGTGGAGTACTGACCTCAGCCAATCAGAAAAGAGTATTTTGACCCGGTGCATTTATGGGGCATATCCAAGATGGCGGCGTCTGCCTTCTGGTTCAAGATGGCGGCACATCCGGTGTCGAAAACTGGCCATTTTGTCGGGATGTGGTCATCTAGTGTTGAAAACTGGACCCTGTATGGGTCCCGCTAGACGTTTTGGGGTCTAGGTGCGCCACTAGTGGTCTGATGGAGTCGCATGAGGTATCAATGTGAAGCATTCGTGAAGGAGCATCCGAGGGGATGGGCTTGACTTGGAACTGACGTCATTCTGCGCATGCGCAGCAGACAAAGTGTATGGGAATAGACGTTTTGGGAGCTAGGGGAGCCCCTAATGGGCCGATGGAATCGTATGAGGTATCAATGTGAAGCCTTTGTGAGGGGGCATCCGCCTGGGCTAGTGCCTCGGCCGTTGTCCACATTCTGCGCATGCGCAGACAGGGAATTGTGGGAAAAGGGTATGGAAATAGACGTATTGGGGTCTAGATGAGTCCCAAATGGGCCGATGGGGTCGAGTGAGGTATCAATGTGAAGCAGTCGTGAGGGGGCATCCGCCTAGACTAGTGTGTCGACTGTTGTCAACATTCTGCGCATGAGCAGGCAGGACGGACTTTACCCCTACAATAGGGGTCTGTATTATACAATATAAGGGAAAATGCCTGTATGGGGTATGGGGATGGTCAATTTTTTTGTGGGCTTTACTATGGCTTGTGGGGTCGCGTTTTTCTCGTCTCGCCAAGAAAATGACAATGGGAAGGGTCCCGGAGCGAATCGGTGAAATTTTTGGGAAAAGTCACCGAGGTCTGTATATAGGCCCATAGGCTGGCCATGGGGGGTATAGGTCCAACCTGGGAAATTCACACACGTTCATTGTGATATGGGTTGCTTGGATTTGTTTTTCACGTCTCGTCATTTAGAGCACGATGGGAAGGGTCCCGGAGCGAAACGGTGAAATTTTTGGAAAAAGTCACCGAGGCCTGGGTAGGCCCATAGGCCTATACTGCATGGCTATGGGTGTATAGGTCCATACGGGGTGGACGTTTTGGGATCTAGGTGGGCCACTCATGGTCCGATGGGGTCGAGTGAGGTATCAATGTGAAGCCTATGTGAGGGGGCAACCGATGGGATGGATGTGGGGTAGGAATATCGTCATTCTACGCATGCGCAATAGACAAAGTGTATGGAAATAGACGTTTTGAGATCTAGGGGAGCCACTAGTGGGCCGATTGGATCGAGTGAGGTATCAATGTGAAGCCTATGTGAGGGGGCATCTGATGGGGTGAGTGCGGGGTTGCAATATCGTCACTCTGCGCATGCGCAGTGCACAAAGGGTATGGAAATAGACGTTTTGGGATCTAGGTGGGCCACTAGTGGGCCGATGGGATCGAGTGAGGTATCCATGTGAAGCCTATGTGAGGGGTCTAGACTAGGGTGTCGTTTCCATTCTGCTGTGCAGGTCACGTGGGTTGTGACGTCACTTCCGGGTTTCACCTTCGAACCCAGAAGAGTTCCAATTTTTCCTTAGACGTCCGGATGTTCAACCTCCGGGTTTTTTCCCGGCCCGGCGCGGCTCCTCCAGCGCGCGCGAGCGGGTTATCCGGAAGTGCGCGGATGAATGTCGGGTCAAAAGATCAAAGGTCACATCCAGGTCAAAAGGTCCAAGGTCTCCCTTTCGGCAAGGTTCGGAGACAATGTTGCGGCATCGATATACAGAGCTTGAACCCCAAAAGGGGATTGTAAATTAACCTGGGAAGGATGGGCAGTTCCATTTGGACCAATCAGCGGTCGAGAAAAAGAGCCAATGAGCGATCGATAAAAGAACCAATGGATGGGTACTAGAATTTCGCTCACGTCTGCGCCTACATCCGGGTACTGGGATGCTTTCGCCTACGTCCGCGCCTACATCCGGGTTCTTGTACACCCGGGTAATGTTTTTTGGACATGGATGGGTTACCTTTGGCTCCATTCTAGGCCACTGATTGGCTAATACGGTGTTCAAAGCCAGTTTCATGCATTATGCTCATATAGAAAACACACAAGACAGGGTTTTTTGGTGAGATCTCATTTTGTTTTTTATTGTTTTTGAACAACGTGAGAACAACCACGTGAAAACTGAAGCCCAGAACACGGGGCTTGTACAAACAACAACAAGGATGACACTTGAGAGAACAACAACAACAACAAGAAGTTATTTTCATATAGTTGATTTTCCCCAATGTTACATCATACCAACGCTGGGGGAGCCGCGTTGGGTATGTTTACAATTCAAAAAGACTCTTGCCCAATCAGAGGCTACCATTTGCATCTGTCATATTCGTTCCTGTCCGTTAGATGTATTCTTGTCCAATCAGAAGTCGCCATTTCAAAAAGTTCCATCTTTGCTCGGTGTGACCTAAGCGTCGTCAGGTAGGCCTGGATATTCTTCGGGCAGCATGTCCTGAAACAGTTGTTTGCGCATTCTGATCGCATTTTCCAGGGCCTCGGTGGGTGGTAGCCCCATAGCCTCTTCCAAGTGACGCTTGGTCTTCATGATGGACCTGTGCGTGGGGTCGCCTTTCATTTCAAGCGGTAGTAAGGTATACTGTTCATAGATCGCCATGGCTGTTTTCCTGATGCGAGGGCATATTTGGGTGTATGCCTGTTGTAAATTATCCTCTCCAGCGTCCTCGATCGCTGCAACGTAAGTATTGATAGCTGCTGTCACAATACGATCCCAGAAGGTAGGTTCTGCCTCACTTTCCACGGATGTAGGCTGACCATCTGAGGTCAAGCTCTCCGTATCACTAGATGGACTCTCAGCAATCTCTGTTTCGGTATCAGTCGATACACTCTCAGCAGTCTCTGTATCAGCATCCGCCTCAACGGTCTCCTCGGAGTCTTCAATCTCATGTATATTTCTCTGGTGTCGCATCATATCGTAATGTCTGGTGAACGTGCGTTCGCACTCAGGGCAAGTATAAGCCATGTTGACGGTTGAACGTCGACTGTGCGTGTTTTTGGAAATACGCTTGCTTTTATAGACAGTAACGCCCATCAACGCTTAGCTTAACGCTTCAACGCCCTGGTGAATTAGCTCAGAAGCTCTGATTTCCATGGAATTGACTCCAATTCACCGAAATACAGTGACGCCCGTCAACGCCAGTCGTTACGCCTTAACGCCCGTCTCAGCGCCTTAACACACTTTCTTAACGCTTTAACGTCGTTTAATGATGCGCTCGAACAAATGTTTCTTTAGTGCTATTGCTCTGACATACGCCGCTTTCCAGTTCATGCCCGAGGTTTTCAACATCGACGCTGTTCTTTCAATTTCCATATGGACTGGGTCCTTATCCAACAATTTCATATGGGTCACGAGGTCGACATATCGCTGACGTAAAGCCCGTCGTAGTCTGGGTGCCAATCTGTTATGGGCTAAAATTGCGGCTTCCTCTTTCGAATATCCTTTGCGTTGAAACTTGTTTCCTGTGGCCTCCAACATCTCGCCCAGCTCGGCGTCCATACTTTCTTTGAACAAATCCTTCCATAGCCTCAAGTTCACATCATGTTCTTCAACCTCGGGTTGGTCTTTCACGGTTGGGTGATATTCCGGGACTGGTGGTATGAAGGGGCCCCGCTGTATGGGGGTGGGTTGCTGCTGCTGCCCTATCAGATGTGGACTCGGTGGATAGTGTCGGGATATATGACGCTGCGGTGATGCCTCGCCGGGTACAGGTGGATCGTAAGCCGACGACCTTCCGGGGTATGGGCTTTTAAATCTACGAACAGGTAGCCGTACGGACGGCTTGTCGCTCCTTGGAACGCCTGCATGAAATGGTCGATGTTCTGAGGATAAATTCGACTACCAAACATACGGATTTGTACTCTGTCAATGGGATTGGAGAACAACACAAAGTATTGGCAGTTCAAGGCAATATCTCTGGACGCCTTCCCTTGAGGAAAGAGATTCTGAGTCAAATAGATGACGGACAGATTTCGATGATGGGACCCTTTGGTGAATAGGTCGGCGATTTTCGAATTGTCCTTGGCCGCACTCATCAGATCATCGAGCACTACCACGTTGGTCTGCTCGGGATCGAAGTAATAGGGTTCGTCTATGTCGTGAGGAATTCCTGGGACAAAGCTCACATTCTGTAATCACGTAGTTTCGTAGGCGGACTGCCACTGGCTATAACATCAAACAACACGTGTCGGAGCTGGGGTTGCCACACCTTCCTCTAGAAACTTCATCACCCAGGACGTCTTTCCACACCCCGTAGGGCCGCTCACCATCATCGTATAGGGATCTCCTACGCCACTTGGTGGACCTATAGCGGGACTTGGTGGTGTCTCTTGGTTATGCGTTAGACGCATACGTCTGAGCATATTTTCGCGACGAGAGAGTGTCTTTTGACAGAACGCACATGTACTCGACATGGTACCCGGTCAAAGGATGGATACAGACTGAGGCTAATGGTGTACAAACGACCGTATATGACCACTCACTCACTCACTCTCTCACCGTCGTTAGTGCGTCCATGCGTTAAGACGGGCGTTGGGGACGCCTCACGGGCGTTTTGCACGCCTCACTCACTCACTCACTCACACGCGCGAGGGCGTCAACGCCCGGTGGTGGTGGTGGGAGCTCCCGTGTGGCAGAGCTCTTGGATCGGAGCTCTTGGAGCTCAAAGCGTGTGGAGCTCAGAGCTCGGAAGTGACATTTGCATATGACCTCTGTGAGGTCACTTCCGCTTCCGTTCACGTGACCGGAGCTGACCTTTGACCCCTGCGCGCAATTTTTATCCGGTATGGTTAGCGCGCACAGGGGATCAAAGGTCAGTTCCGGTCTTGAAAAGCATATTTAAATAATAGTTTCCTTTATCAGTATTTGTTTCCATGTATAAATTTTGTGTGAACTGACCTGACCTGTGGATCAAACCATAGATATCAAACCACAGATATGTGTCAAATGTCAATTAATTATAAAACTTCTTTTAGGACAAGAAACAACCAGAACTACTGGTAAATTAATGGACCACAACAGGGTGTTGGGGATTGAATAGAAAGACACCAGGGCATTTCCCAACTCTGATTGCACAAACTGGTTTAGATGCATTAGCTTTTCACGCTAATACATATATGTGGTTGATAGGGTTGTGACACAAACCTGTATTGGATAGCCCCACATAGCTTTGGACTGTCCTTCATATTGGCTGACACGAATTATCATTGCCTTTGATAATTATGTTCATATAGTAAATGATAAAAAAAACTTTCAAAAATACTTTCCGATGGAATTTTCTCCTTACGATAGTCTTTGTTGCAGCAGAGATAATGCAGAACTTTTTAATGTGTTTTTCAATTTGTGTGTCTTTATTATTTGTGGATTTCTGCTGACAGTCCCAAGAACAATTGTTTTTGTGGATTTTTATTTATCGATATATACTTGCATGTCAAACATGTTATGGTTGGATTCTCCATGAGACAAAGAACACTTTGATGCATGACTATGCTAAGGTTACGTCAGAGAATCCTTCGTATTCTCGGGTCTGAATGTTATGTGCCGAGTGATGCTTTCCTGTAGGGTCATGTGGTTACAAGCGTCTAGTCCGTCATTCATAATCCAGCCGTCGTCCATTGGAGAATATCCGCGTCCATAATCCAAAGACCTATTCCATATTCCATATAACAGTATTAGCACCAAATTCAAAAAGACAATCATAGTATACATAAACATAGGCTTGTTTCCTGCAAGAGAGAAGCGGTCAACAGTTTTCAATGATGCCGGCAAGCCATCATGATGTTCCAGAAATATCAAATCCGTATCGCTGATCAGTATTCTTAATCCATAATATTCGTTGTAAAGTCGTCATCTAAAGAATGATGTAGCTCAGCCATGCTTTGATTGTGACTGTTCATATGAGTATCATGAGGATCTTGAAGTACATGGGTTCATACGGCCCCTAGCCCCGGGTTAAGCGGAATTAGACACAAGTTACGAAACGTAGCGCCATAGATCTTGCACGCTACGTTCGTATTTTGCTATCAGCATGCGATATGTATCGCCAAATTTGAGAAACTTTGAGTGGAGGCGCTTGGTGGAATAGCCCTGTTTTATAAGTTTCTGCAACAATGTTTTGTGACGTTGATTAAAATCATCACATTTAACACAGGATCTAGCAAATGCTACTAAGCGAGATATGTATACGCCATATGCAGGTCCCACTGGAATATTACTATCCAGAAAGGGATAGTTTACGATGTCGAAATTGTAATCATCTCTTTTGTCATAAAGTCGACGAGAGAGAATGCCCGCTTCATTTTATAGAGATAGAGATCTAAATAAGATGTGCCTGTAGGGCTATCTGTAGTTTCCTTCAAATCCAGTGAAGGTGGATATATATCCTTCACTGCGTCATTTATATAGCGATTATCCACAGCGAGAAGATCGTCTATATAGCGTTTGGTGAATGAGAAGGAACGGGCTTTGAATGGATCGGTTTTTGAAAGCGCCTGCATATAGTCATATTCATAAGAGAACAGATACAGGTCAGCCAACAGGGGTGCACAATTAGTACCCATTGGAATACCTATATGCTGCTGATATATTGTGTTGCCAAATTTCACATAGATATTTTTAATGACAAATTCAAGCAACTCTATAAACAAAGAAACATCCCATGAATGATATCTCTTGTATGTAGTCGAGCTAAAGAATGCTTTATGGCTTCCGACATTAATATATCTACGATCAGTTTTCTTGAACACAGATACTATTAATGAACTTATACGGTCAATAAGGTCCTGATGAGGGATTGTAGTATAGAGAGTCGAAAATCCCATGTGGATACATGTCTGTACGGTATGTGACCTTTAGCATCAAGTTCTTCCGTAAGACATTTTGAGTTTTTCAATATCCACATGCATTCAACGCCAGAGTTCTTAGAAATAGTGGCGCAATACCTTTCCCAAAATGCTTTTACCTCCTGAAGGGCCCTCGTCAATAGGGTTGAAAGAAGCTTGGTGGTGCAGCTTCTAGAACCAGCTATGAATCTAGCTTGGTATGGTGATTTATGCATTTTGGGAGTCCAGTATATTTTTGGTATGTCGTTATGATTGGTTGGAAGACAAATACCTCTTTCCCTGAGAAACTGAAATATCTCTTTCCCTGATATGTCTACACTCAATTCTTTAACCAGCACCTGGTAATAGTAATATTTACATATGAATATTATATTATTCGGAGCTTTGTCTGCTGGGACTGTGACGAATTTACTCTGGAGATTTGCTAGAACCTCTTGCGAATTGAGGTTTCTCAGTACTTGTTTTGCTTGGGGAAGAGTACTTCTGTCTTGGTGAGGTCCAGCCAATCAGCGAGTATTGTAGGTTCAACTTTTTCTCGCTTAGACCAATCAATAACGTACTGTTCTAATGCAGACAGGACTATCTTCTGGTCGGCCTTCAGATTTTTTTTTGCTTTTCCGTTGTCAGACGTCGTCAATTTTTCTCACCTCTTGCATATCGCTCCAATGTATTACCTGTATATGGCAGAATTCTGCTGATGGATTGTTAGTCCCCGAGGCCCGCCCTCTTTACATGTCTCTCGACAAATATATGTTTTATTGTTTTGATGAGACATTTGAGCCGTACGACATCGGACATTACAGGTTAGTTTTGGTGGGTATTCTTGCATTTACCAGGTTAAACAATGCTTGAGGCGTTCACTTCATCAGACGCCCACGATGATCATCCATTAACATGAGATGAGTTGTTTGAGCTGATCTGTCATCACAGCTACCGAGCTAGCGTATCTAATTCCGCTCAAACCGGTGCTAGAGGCCGAGTGGATACTTTATAGTCTCCACATGAACAGCTTCAATAGAAGCGCGGCTGAGATACTAAGCCACGTATAAGAATCCACCGTATTTTCGTGAATGTTAAGTGACGAGGGATGCTTTCACATGGTTGCCTTTTAATCGCCAGACGTCGTCAATTTTCCCCTCCTCTTCCGTATCGCTCCAATTTACTATATTCAAGTAGTGTTCACCAAATAAGAGACTCATTCCTATTATATGACTTGTCACTACAACAGAGTGAGGTGCGTACTTTTGATTTGAGAAAGAGAATACATTGTCTAGTTAGAAAGTTATAATCTAAGGTAAATAGCGTAGATTCGGACTTGATAATCTCAGCTAATTAAGCCATTCTTTAAAAATGTATCCTGTTTATCTGGCGAAGGGCTTTTCATCATTTGTCTGAACCGCTCTGTTCAACACATGGATCAACTCTAATGACATTTGAGTAACTTTTATTCATATTTAGTTATTTTTGTTTACTTGAATGACACTAACGTTCACATTTTTTTATTTCAACACTGAGCAATTTTCTCAGAAATCAATATGTTTGATTTCAATTAAGTACTTTTATTTTCTTTTTGTCTTATCTGACTTCTTAACAAATCCGACGGAGATATGTTAGCTCATGACTCGATATGTTAGCTCATGGCTCGATATGTTAGCTCATGACTCGATATGTTAGCTCATGGCTCGATATGTTAGCTCATGGCTCGATATGTTAGCTCATGGCTCGATATGTTAGCTCATGGCTCGTTATGTTAGCTCATGGCTCGATATGTTAGCTCATGGCTCGATAGCTCATGGCTCGACATGTTAGCTCATGGCTCGATATGTTAGCTCATGGCTCGTTATGTTAGCTCATGGCTCGATATGTTAGCTCATGACTCGATGTGTTAGCTCATGGCTTTTTTTTTGCTTTGAAGAACATCATGGTTATGAAATCTTAATTACCGAATATGAAGTAACAAGTAGATTAACAATTTCCCCTAAAGTTTCTGCGATAAAAAGCTTGGTTAACAGTAAGGTGTGGTAACCATATTTGTTTATATATTGACACGTGACAAAGTGATATCCAATGACGTGTGAACATAATGTTAATGGAAAGTAAAAGAATCATAACCCTGTGTAATTTAGAGAAGAAGATATTATTATTCAATGTATCTAATTATCTCTGATTCACTGTGTGATATCACCAAAGCACATAACGGTTTCACAGAAATGCCGAATTATTTTTTTAAATTCATACGGATGAGAAAGAAAAACTATAAATCTAGAAAACAAGCCGAAAGTTGCATTGAATTCGTATGTCGTGTAAAAAGTGTGCTGATTGGTTGGATAACGGTTGAGCGGAGCCAATATGTACCGTTCAGCCAATCAAATTTACGATTACTTGTAAATTCAGATTTGGGGTGAAAGTTTATCGTGCGACGGGGTCGAGATATCGTATCTCTTTCTCATCCAAACCAGCAAAAGGAAAACACGCCAGGCTTTGATTCTTTGTAACCATAGTCAGATATGTTATACGAGTTTTGTGCAAAACTTTCAGTCTTTCCGATTTCGTTTTGTTGATAAAGATCGACGAAGAAGACGTCAGACTGAAAAAATAACGAAATCAGACAAGTTCAAAAGTCTTTCGCCAAAATTTCTACCAGAGTTTTGCCGCAATTTTATTCAGTTTTCATGCCGATAATTGACCAAGTAAGGTGGATGTAAAAATGTGGACACATCATCTAAATAGCATGTGTATCCATAATTTGGAAATTCATTGTTGTCGGTGATTTTAAAATGTGGATACAAAAACCTGCTATATATTGTGGTTACGCCCTATCCACTGTAAAATGTTCGCTACACACGGTGCTTTGTTTTGTAGGAATGAACCCTTTTCGTTTAATAATATGAATCCACGTGATCCATTGTTTCCGTGTCGGCGGGGAAGGCAAAGAAGCTTATTCCAGACCCCTTCTTCCCAGTATTTGTACAGCTGAAACCCATTGTGATGCAGGCAATACAAAAACATCAGGCTGACTGCACTTCGTCAAGCTGACTGGTGTCGGGTATGACGTCAGAGCCGGAAATTGCCGACTGTTGACAGAAAATATCCAAAACTTCTCCGAAAGGAAATGATACTCTTAATAGTCGAATTTTAAATATTTCAATATTTTGGACCTTTTTTTTTAATTGATAAAAATGATCATGGTCAAATAATGTAAGTTGCAACAAAACATGGAACTGTTCACACATCCTTTGACTTGCATCAAGCTAAGCCAAATCTTGGGTCAAACGAGCTATAATACATGTAAGTAGGTGTTTCATTCTCATAGAAGCAGCAAGGTCTGAAGCTGTCGTCTGTATTAACCAGAGTTAAACTTACTGACTTTAACATACACAGAATAACTGCTTCACGTGTGGCCTTTGATGACTCAAAACTATTTGAATCATTCAGCAAAACTGGCGATTTTATCACTTTGTTCTAAAAACAGTACTATTTTTTGTTTTAAGATGATTTAAAATGGATAATCGGGGGAGAGGGGACTAAAACAGGACTAAAACAGGTGGATTTAGATATGTCAGCTTTTAAACAGTACCATACATACACCTCTATCATAGAGTTTTATGCAAACAAAAATATACATGGGCATATACCGGTACATGTATATACATGGGCATATACCGGTACATGTATATACATGGGCATATACCGGTACATGTATATACATGGGCATCTACCGGTACATGTATATACATGGGCATATACCGGTACATGTATATACATGGGCATATACCGGTACATGTATATACATGGGCATATACCGGTACATGTATACACATGGGCATATACCGGTACATGTATATACATGGGCATATACCGGTACATGTATATACATGGGCATATACCGGTACATGTATATACATGGGCATATGCCGGTACATGTATATACATGGGCATATACCGGTACATGTATATACATGGGCATATACCGGTACACGTATATACATGGGCATATTCCGGTACACGTATATACATGGGCATATACCGGTACACGTATATACATGGGCATATACCGGTATATGTATATACATGGGCATATATCTACCGTTACATGTATATACATGGGCATATACCGGTACATGTATATACATGGGCATATACCGGTACATGTATATACATGGGCATATACCGGTACATGTATACATGGGCATATACCGGTACATGTATATACATGGGCATATACCGGTACATGTACATACATGGGCATATACCGGTACATGTATATACATGGGCATATACCGGTACATGTATATACATGGGCATATACCGGTACATGTATATACATGGGCATATATATACCGGTACATGTATATACATGGGCATATACCGGTACATGTATATACATGGGCATATACCGGTACATGTATTTACATGGTATATACCGGTACATGTATATACATGGGCATATACCGGTACATGTATATACATGGGCATATACCGGTACATGTATATACATGGGCATATACCGATACATGTATATACATGGGCATATACCGGTACATGTATATACATGGGCATATACCGGTACATGTATATACATGGGCATATACCGGTACATGTATATACATGGGCATATACCGGTAAATGTATATACATGGCATATACCGGTACATCTATATACATGGGCATATGCCGGTACATGTATATACATGGGCATATACCGGTACATGTATATACATGGGCATATACCGGTACACGTATATACATGGGCATATTCCGGTACACGTATATACATGGGCATATACCGGTACACGTATATACATGGGCATATACCGGTATATGTATATACATGGGCAAATATCTACCGTTACATGTATATACATGGGCATATACCGGTACATGTATATACATGGGCATATACCGGTACATGTATATACATGGGCATATACCGGTACATGTATACATGGGCATATACCGGTACATGTATATACATGGGCATATACCGGTACATGTACATACATGGGCATATACCGGTACATGTATATACATGGGCATATACCGGTACATGTATATACATGGGCATATACCGGTACATGTATATACATGGGCATATATATACCGGTACATGTATATACATGGGCATATACCGGTACATGTATATACATGGGCATATACCGGTACATGTATATACATGGGCATATACCGGTACATGTATATACATGGGTATATACCGGTACATGTATATACATGGGCATATACCGGTACATGTATATACATGGGCATATACCGGTACATGTATATACATGGGCATATACCGGTACATGTATATACATGGTCATATACCGGTACATGTATATACATGGGCATATACCGGTACATGTATATACATGGGCATATACCGGTACATGTATATGCATGGGCATATACCGGTACATGTATATACATGGTCATATACCGGTACATGTATATACATGGGCATATACTGGTACATGTATATACATGGGCATATACCGGTACATTTATATACATGAGCATATACTCGGTACATGTATATACATGGGCATATACCGGTACATGTATATACATACATATACCGGTACATGTATATACATGGGCATATACCGGTACATGTATATACATGATCATATACCGGTACATGTACATGTATATACATATGGGCATATACCGGTACATGTATATACATGAGCATATACCGGTACATGCATATACATGAGCATATACCGGTACATGTATATACATGGGCATATACCGGTACATGTATATACATGGGCATATACCGGTACATGTATATACATGGGCATATACAGGTACATGTATATACATGGGCATATACCAGTCCATATACATGGGCATATACTGGTACATGTATATACATGGGCATATACCGGTACATATACATGGGCATATACCGGTACATGTATAGACATGGGCATATGCCGGTACATGTACATACATGAGCATATACCGGTACATGTACATACATGGGCATATACCGGTACATGTATCTACATGAGCATATACCGGTACATGTATATACATGGGCATATACCGGTACATGTATATACATGAGCATATACCGGTACATGTATATACATGGGCATATACCGGTACATGTATATACATGGTCATATACCGGTACATGTATATACATGAGCATATACCGGTACATGTTATACATGGGCATATACCGGTACATGTATATACATGAGCATATACCGGTACATGTATGTACTTGGGCATATACCGGTACATGTATATACATGGGCATATACCGGTACATGTATATACATGAGCATATACCGGTACATGTATATACATGAGCATATACCTATACATGTATATACATGGGCATATACCGGTACATGTATATACATGGGCATATACCAGTACATGTATATACATGGGCATATACCGGTACATGTATATACATGGGCATATACCGGTACATGTATATACATGGGCATATACCGGTACATGTATATACATGGGTATATACCGGTACATGTATATACATGGGCATATACCGGTACATGTATATACATGGGCATATACCGGTACATGTATATACATGGGCATATACCGGTACATGTATTTACATGAGCATATACCGGTACATGTATATACATGGGCATATATCGGTACATGCATATACATGGGCATATACCGGTACATGTATATACATGGGCATATACAGGTACATGTATATACATGAGCATATACCAGTCCATATACATGGGCATATATCGGTACATGTATATACATGGGCATATACCGGTATATATACATGGGCATATACCGGTACATGTATAGACATGGGCATATGCCGGTACATGTACATACATGAGCATATACCGGTACATGTACATACATGGGCATATACCGGTACATGTATCTACATGAGCATATACCGGTACATGTATATACATGGGCATATACCGGTACATGTATATACATGAGCATATACCGGTACATGTATATACATGGGCATATACCGGTACATGTATATACATGAGCATATACCGGTACATGTATATACATGAGCATATACCGGTACATGTATATACATGGGCATATACCGGTACATGTATATACATGGGCATATTCCGCATGGTGTTTGAGAATATTGTGTTATAAATGTACATTCTGATTTAGTTTGATATTCTGTGGGTATGTGACATTTGAGCTCTCCTTCCGAAACCTTAGTTTTACTTATGTGGGTTACAGGTTTTTTCCCCCACAAGAACTAGCAGTCTAATGAGTAATCATTCTAACCGGACCTCGACCAGCAGATAATATTTGTGGTTACAATTCTAGAGTATCGTTAGTTTGTGGAAGTAAACAGCAGATGTAGAATTTATGTTGCGATAATGCGTCATTTACTGAAAACGCCTGATTTGAGTCGGACGACATGTTAGACACAAAGAAACAGTGAGATGAATATCGGGTTGTAACGAAAATCCCGCACATACACCAGTTAGTGGATTTTGATAAGCTTTTATCATGTATATACATGGGCATATACCGGTACATGTATATACATGAGCATATACCGGTACATGTATATACATGGGCATATACCGGTACATGTATATACATGGTCATATACCGGTACATGTATATACATGGGCATATACCTTTACATGTATATACATGGGCATATACCGGTACATGTATATACATGGGCATATACCGGTACATGTATATACATGGGCATATACCGGTACATGTATATACATGGTCTGTCTCTGAGTACATGTATACATGGAGCATATCCTGATTACATGTATATGTACATACATGAGCATATACCGGTACATGTATATACATGGGCATATACCGGTACATGTATTTACATGAACATATACCGGTACATGTATATACATGGGCATATACCGGTACATGTATATACATGAGCATATACCGGTACATGTATATACATGGGCATATACCGGTACATGTATTTACATGAGCATATACCGGTACATGTATATACATGGGCATATACCGGTACATGTATATACATGGGCATATACCGGTACATGTATATACATGGGCATATACCGGTACATGTATATACATGGGCATGTACCGGTACATGTATATACATGAGCATATACCGGTACATGTATATACATGGGCATATAACGGTACATGTATATACATGGGCATATACCGGTACATGTATATACATGAGCATATACCGGTACATGTATATACGTGGGCATATACCGGTACATGTATATACATGGGCATATACCGGTACATGTATATACATGGGCATATACCGGTACATGTATATACATGAGCATAT